>JAPDOI010001169.1:207500-214567 GCA_029168955.1 Aplectana chamaeleonis | reverse complement strand
AAAAATTCCCAGTTCTAAAAAGCATAGCATGCTGTCAGCCATTATCAATCAAAACAGGTTCTGGCAGGGCACCAAAAATTCTTGCCAAACAAACGCAAATCATATTCTCATTTACACCTCTCAAATACATTCTATACACTTGCACAACAGGTATCTACAAATATACAAAGAGTATAAGAATGAATTTCAAAAGAACATGTTAAAAAAAGTATTAATTTCACTGTACGCCATACTAATACACTTCCTATAAATTTCTAATGCGAAATTCAGCTCCCTTCATACATTCAGAAATAAAAAATATGAACTTCACAAAAGCTACTAGAAGACTGGAAAATCTGGGATTCTAATATTCTCACATTAGTTGCAAATAACGTACACACAATATTGAAGACACTCCCTATACAGCTTGATATCGTAAATACTCCTACACTTACTTCTTGTAATACATAGCCCTAGACTTCCAAAAATTGGTTCTAAATGGCATTACAGTTTTGCCGTAAAACAACATGAAAGAATTGATCATCATATTGGCCATGAGAATACCGGAGGAACGCCGCCAAGAAATTATTACGTTTACGGCGCATCGCAACGAAGAATAGAAAGCTTGTGCACCTCAAAGAGTGCGCGGCCCAATGGTGCGATGATCTTGCGGCAAAACTTTCGTAAAATGATTAATCGATACCCCTTTGCCTCTCTGCAGCCATCAATGACTTGCGTTTCTAGCGAAATCAGTCAGTGCTCACATCAACGAGATTTGCTTCTCCGAATAAATCTTGAGCGTGACTTCAAATGAGATTTGAGGTTACACTTCCACTCAAGCTTCTAGGAGACCCAACTTCGCTGGATTGAGCATCGATGAAGGTGTGCGAAGCCAGACTGGCGGACCTTCCAGTGACGAGGTTGCAATTCTGAGGCAATACGCCGCAGAAAGTATCTCCGACTGTCTCAGATGCCATATAATTGCCTAAACATGCGCAGACGCCGCAGGCTAGCGAGCCTACTCATCAGCAGTGACGCTCAATTGTCGAAAGTGAACCACCAGGTCACGGAAGCCATTTGTTCCTCGCAAGAGGTGATCACCATAATGTGCGATCGCACGCTTGCCTCGGAAGTTGATTTCCTCCTAAAATCGATCCGCTGCAGCTGCAAAGACTTCAGATAACCGCACAGGTTGCTTCGAGAACGGTACACAAGGGTTTGGCAAGACATGTTCATCATTCTCTTCTCTCCCTTTCGCATGGTTCGACTGACTAAAGGTTGTGTTCGCGACATGTCCAAGCTTGGCAGTTTGGGTTCCACCTGAGCAAACTTGAGAGTTTAATCAGCTGAAAGAATTACGAAGTCTCCAGATTTTTGCCTTTGGCTAATGCGTCCGATCAAACATTTCTAATGCGCACGATTTTTCCTCTAGGATTCAGATCAGTTCTGAACGTTATAATTCGCGAGCGACAGATGCATATGCCCGGAGATGAACACAGCCGCTTCGAGACGTGGGTTCGCATTACAACTATAAATTTGTTGAATCACGTTCCTCAACCGAATTCTTGCGATTTGACGCATACTTGGCGCCGCATGAAACATTTTTCACTTCGGCCTGAAAGATCCTGACACCCAACTCAATCTTGCAACGATTTTCCCCATTTCATCGACAGCACTTAATGCCCTCGCATTTCAGTGGAATGCTAAACGGAGTACAGGACGCAAATTTTTCATCAGAAAACCTTACATGTCTCTTACTGTCTTTTTCGCGATCTCATTAATATTCATCCGCGCCCGAAATACAGCTCTGGAAAACTGATACATAGGCGAAGAATAACAACCAGCGGCGATATTTATTTAATCATAAGCGAGAAACATCCCGTCATCGTGGCAAAGGCGCTTCCTCTTGCTAGATTTCAAAGCCTCTGATAGTAGGAGATTGACAGACGCCTTGTTAAGGAGGGCCACACCAATATCTCGTATTTCGTTACACCAGGGCAGCCCGGTAGCTCCTTAGGCCGTATCCAGATTCCTACGATATAATTCAGGCTTATTCGGCAAAACTCTGCAAGTTCTTTGCGTTTCTGCATGAGGTGTCGGTCGCTTAGGGAATATCATGCCGGATAGGGGCGATAAAGATCCGCGAGAAAACAACGCATGATTTTACGGGAGAATGCCGGCACCGCAGTTCTGAGGATTCTCTTCAGACTCAGATCGCAATGCCAGGAGAGGTTTGTGCTGACAATATACTGGCTGAAAGCGTCAATCCTGGATGATCGGGCGCTCTTCTGTTCTCCAGTTCTGAAGTGCTACAGCCTTCCTTGCTGATTGGCTTCTTGGCGATCAAGCCATCAGAAGTCATTATGTGACATCTAAAGGCACTTTCTGCTGCCATCGTTGATCCTTCTCCTTCGACCTTCTTATTAATTCAAACATCGACATCATGCAGCGCGGGTTTCTTTCGCGTTCTTTTCTTCCAGAATTCAGTTTTAACCTGAGCGATACCTTCCTCATTAAACATTTCTTGACGGCATATCCTCCTTCTTCTTTCTCTTGTTCGGTAAAACGATCCTTTAGCAGTTGGGGAGTGAGAATGTCTGGGCTGGATGACCGGGCCGCTGGCAGGGGAGACGAGTGGGCTGGCTATCGTTTAAGATAACCAGATCGTACTCCTCCGCCCATTCTTCGACGTCACTTCCTCTAGCATCAGAATCAAGCGACGAGCAGAACAGTGCGCATTGGAAGTCACCCGCAAAGACAATTGAGGGAGAAAGAGAGCAGTCATACAGCTGCTTGAGAAGGGGATAGGACTGTATGTTGAGGGACAAGAGGAAGAAGGAGGGATATATACATTAAAAAGAGAAAGTGGTGTTTTAATAGGTAGATGGATGGGGATGTACTGAGAGTGCCATCCACTGGAGTGCTTGGAACAATGTGGGAGGGAAGAGAGGACAGAACAAAAGTAGAGACTCCGCCTCCTTGAGATGACCTAGGAGTATGATATGCAGTATAGCCCGGGATGCTTCTGAATGCCCAGAGGTAGCAGAGGGAGAGAGTTTGGTCTCCTGAACATGACAATATCCGGGCGATGAGTACGGGCAAAGAGAGATAATTCAGAAAGCTTGGTCCGAAGGCCGTTTAGATTGATGTGTACACAGATAAGGGCGGTTGGGTAGATGAGGAATTTGAGTCACTGGAGGCGTGGAGCACACAATACAACGAAAGGAAGAATCGTGGTGCCTCACAGAACTGGAGACCCGAACAAGAGAAGTGCACTAATTTTCGCATCCAAAACATTGGACGCTGGTTCCATACCAATTTACATCTCTGTCGCATGTAGCACATGGGTACCCTTCTTCTTTCGCGGGTCCTGGATTCCTTTTCACGCCGGACATTTGTAGAAGAATCCTCAGGAGAGCTGCAGCCAGCCGGCACCTCTCCCATGACAAAACCCTCTCCGCGGAGGGATTGACGTCGGTTTGCACGGAGGTGATCTTCTTTCTTTCCACACTGCCACGGCACGAACGTACGAGATCTCGGCAGCATGAATTGCTAAAATCACGAAGAAACTGCAGAAACGACCGACACGCCTCATTCCAGTCACATAATTTTCTGATTAAGACTAGTTTTCCAGTAGAACAAAGGGATTTTTGCCGACGAATAATGGGTGAACCAAAATGAATGTTTATATCGTAAATCCCTGGAAGGGGAGGCAGCGACGGCCTGCATGTATCTCAGACAGTAGCAGGCCCGGAGCGCAACCGATCCTGGCGCCTCCCGCACACCGCGACCGAAATGCAGAGCAGTTGATATTCGGCTTGCGGTGCGTTTCGCCAGTGATTGGTAACGTGCAGTGCGTCCAGGTTGCTCTCCGGGCCACATGCGTTGAATGACGCGCGCATTTCGAAATCGGATGAATCAATTGAAACAAGGAAGAGCATTTGGGCTTCCTACGATTTTTGAGCGGGATTCTCACTGTTTCTCGGACTTGTAATTGATTTCCTCTGCTCCATTTGCGCTCAATATTCGACCATTCTAGAATTCACTATATTCTTCATATTTGTGCAATATTTAGACTGTGTTCAAAAAATGAAACGTTATTATGACTTTCCGAACGCAGTTTGCAAATAGTTATGGAGGGAAAAAAATGAGAAAAAACGAATCGCTCGGATATTTAAATTCATTTTAGTGTATATTTAAATTTTAATTTTTGGAATAAATATGTGTGCCATGCATACTTTCCATTGTTAGCTTTGAATCGTTCAACGAGATCATTAGAAGGACTCTGAGAAAGGGCGGTTGTTATGAATACCTAATCATTCAGGGATATATACCTAATAGTTGGAGAAAATCAGGTGAAATCAGAAGAATAATGGGTGAAGTTGTGAGGGAAGTTGTGACGGAATCTTTCTAAGCAGGGGAAAGTGTATTAAGCTGAAAGGTATTTCATAATCAGCACTAGCTTAGAAAAGGGACAATTAAGGGTCACATAAATCCAAGAAAATTCAGCAGGGTGGGGGAATTCAGTGAATGAGTGGAAATCGTTGGATTCTTCCTTGAAAAATGATTAGCTTAAATGGGTGCGATAATCGATCAGCGAAGCGCCTGAACCACGTCGATGTATCGATTTGTGCAACTGTGTTGCTAAAATCGGTTTATAGAAAGCGCCCGGGGCGCAACTATGTACGCTGTATGATATACTGTGACGTCATCAGCGTGAATCAATCTCGTCGGTAGCATACAACTCCCAAGATAGCGAGATAATAGCTGCATCGCGGTTTCCTAGAGATGGGATACAAACCATATTACGCAAAACAGTACTGATTACATAAATGATTTGATTTTTCAGAGTACAGACATTAGGGTCCAGAGAAAAGAAAGGTACAAAAGAGTATCTGGAATTTACTGCGGCCGGTGGCTGAAAGTTTTTATTGTCCGCTAAAACAGTTCCTCTAAAAGTAATGGGGCTGAGTGAGATAACCGGAATTCAAATTTTTCTCTATTTTTAATCTACCTTACTATGATCGAGTGGTAATCCTAAATCGAAAACTGTCGCGAACACAACCTTTGAATCGAGGATCTAAAGGCAACAAATGAGGAGAAAAAGGAGGAGAAAAGGAAGGAGAATGATGAACAACATTCATGGCCGGATGCTTGCACTCTTTCCTGTGAGTGGTAGCAGAGACACGTTGGGCCCTCCGAAAGTCAATACGTAGGACTCTTGCTCACGCCGTTATCGCAAGCTTACCGCGTCTATAGTCCCCTTTGCTTGCTTTGCGCGACTATTCGGTATTCCGTTAGGCTTCCGGCACCTAATCAACTCCAGGCAAAGCTTAGTGCGAGCTTAGAAAACGACGCATTAACCATACATGGGTGATGCATGCTTACGACAGGTTTTAAACTCGCAGAAAGCTTAAAACCGTAAAATTTTGGTGAATTAGACGGGCGAAGCCTACTTTCGGTCTAATTAGACGCAGTAAGCTTTCTCAGAAAGTTCTGAGTAGGTCCCTCACGCCTTCTACGGCGTCCTGCGCACTCCCATTATGGTCCCGTACAACTTATATGGCATCTAGTACAGTCCCACGGGGGCCACTAATACTTTCTACGGCGTATTGCGCACTCCCTATGGAGTAACGTATACTATCTACGGCGTCCTGCGCTCTTCCACTGGGTTCCTGCACGCTTTCTACGGCTTTCTGCGCACTCCTGAGTCACAGCGTGCGGCGTTCTAAAAGTACTTTCAAGGTTCCGTCGTATTGATCGAAGCGTTACTCCGTCTCCAGGAGAGCACAATCGTGGGTGGAAGCCTATCACTAACGGTGTTTATTTGCATCAGTTCATTTGTAACTGTTTTGCTTTGCTCTGAAAGAGTTTAGATTCGGCATTGAAGAAATCATGAGAATCTCGTTAAAACAAGTGAAATATTTCTTGTCCATGATTTGGCACTTGGAGGGAACGCTAAAAAGTCATTGATTTGGCCCTTGTTCAGAAAACAGCGAAAATTGAGTGTATCATTTTCTCGAATTTTCTCCAATCAAGCTAATATTTACAATTTAGTTTTGCAGAGCTAAGACTCAGGTCTTGGCGTCCACCATTGCAGCCGCAAGTTCTCAATAGGAGGTGTGTGATTTGGTTTTTCAATGCTACACTAAATTTTTGCTGTTTATTAAACAAGTGCACCGTCAAATCAGTTATCCATAATTTCAGTGAATTTTTAGCGTTCCCTCCGAGTGTGTATGTGTGTATGTGTGTGTGTAATTTTTAGTTAATATGGTGCGTGTTTTACGTAAACATGTATGCAAGTGTGTGTGTGTGTAATTTTTAGTTAAATAGGGTGTTTTACGCTAACAATTATGCAAGTGTGTGTGTGTATGTGTGTATGTGTGTATGTGTGTGTATGTGTGTATGTGTGTATGTGTATGTGTATGTGTGTGTATGTGTGTATGTGTATATGTGTATGTACATGTGTATGTGTATGTATGCAAGATTACGGGCATGCGTACGCGGGCAAGTGTGTACGTGTACGTCAGTGTGTGTGTATCGCGCGCACGCGCACGTGCGTGTATCGCGCGTGTCCCGTGTGCGCGCACGCGCGCACGCACGCACGTGCGCACGCACGCGCACGTGGCACGCGTGTCCATGCGCGAAGGCACGGGCGCGCATCGCGGCACGCGCAGCACGCAGGCATTGCGCACGCACGCGCATTGCGCGCACCGGGCACCGCGCAGACGGCGCACGCGCGCACGCGCGCGCACGCGCACGCGGCAAGGCACGCGGCACGCGTGTGCGCACGTGCGCGCACGGCCAGTGACGTGGCGCACGCGGGCACGTGCGCAACGTGCACGTGCGCGGTTCAGGCACGCGCGCACGTACGCACGCGGCACGCGCACGCACGCGCACGCGCACGTGCGCATGCGCAGCACGCGCGCGCGTGGGCGTCCGTGCGCGTTAACCCTTTAGTCAACAGGCGCGCGCAGCCCGACGCCCCACGCACGCGCCGCGCGTACGTGCACGCGCACGTGCGCACGTGCACGCGCACGCGCACGCACGCGCGCGACGCGTGCACGCGCGCACGTGTCTGGTACCGC
>JAPDOI010001169.1:110000-202500 GCA_029168955.1 Aplectana chamaeleonis | reverse complement strand
GGTCCCACACACATTCTCCTACGGCGTCCGGCGTACTCTCATCTTGAGTCCCGAGCACTTTCACGGCGTCCGGCGCAGTGGCATTTGGGTTCCTCCACACACTTTTCTACGGCGTCCAGCGCACTCCCATTGGGCCCCACACACTTTTTACGGCATCCGGCGCACTCTCCTACTTTGGGTCACGCACACTTTCTACGGCGTCCCGTTCACTCCCACTTCTGGGTCCCGCACACACTTTCTACGGCGTCCTGCGCACTCCCCACTCTGGGTCCCGCACGCACTTTCTACGGCGTCCGGCGCACTCTACATTTGGGTCCCGCACACTTTCTCTACGGGCATCCGGCGCACTCTACCTTGGGTCACACACACTTTTTACGTGGCACCGTCGCACTCGCAATCGGGTCTCGCACACACTCCTTCGGCGCTTGGCGCACTTCCACTCGGATACCGCACGCTTCCTACCGACGTCCGCGCGCGCACTCCCACTTTTGGGTCTCACACACTTTCTACGGCGTCCCGGCGCATTCTTACTTGGGTCCCGCACACTTTCTCTACGGCGTCCGGCGCACTCCCACTCTGGGTCACGCACACTTTCTACGGCGTCCGGCGCCCTCCCACGTTAGGTCCCAGACCTTTGCCATGGTTCAGCACCCATTTGGGGCGGCCCTGCACACTTTCTACGGCCTTCCGGCGCACTCGTACTTGGGTCCCGCACACTTTCCTCTGGCGTCCAAGCACCACCGGCCACGCAACACTTTCATGCGTCCGGCGCACTCTACCTTGGGTCACGCACTCTTTCTACGGCGATCCTGCGCACTCCCACTCTTGGGCTTCACACACATCTTCTCTACGGCGTCCGGCGCACTCTGCTACCTGGGTCCCGCACACTTTCTACGACGTCCTGCGCCCTCCACCTTGGGTCCTGCACACTCTTTCTACGGCGTCCTGGCGCACTCTACCATTTGGGTCACCGGGCACACTTCTTTACTGACGTCCGGCGCACTCTACTTCGGGTCCCGCACACTTTCTGGTGCGCATCCTGGCGCAATTCCTACCTTGGATCACGCACACTTTCTACGGCGTACTGCGCACTGCTCGCAATTGGGTCTCGCACACATGTACTTCGGCGTCTTGGCGCACCTCCACCCTGGATAATGCGCACACTTTCTTCGGCGTCCAGGCGTTAAATCGTATTTCCGGGTCGGGCCACGGCACTTTCCTACGGCGTCCTGCGCACTCCACCTTTGGGTCATCACACACTCTTTCTTACGGCGTCCTGCGCACACTTCAACTTTGGGTCCCGCACACTTTCTACGGCGTCCGGCGCACTCCCACTGTGGGTGCCGCACACTTCCTGGCAAGACGTCCGCCGCACTTCAAGCTCGAGTCCCGCACACTTTAGTGAGACACAGATGGTGCCCAGTGGTCTACCATTCTGGGTCACCGCACATCTTTCTGTTGCGATCTGGCGCACTCCCACTCTGGGTCACGCACACCTTTTTACGGCGTACCGCGCACTCGCAATTGGGTCTCGCACACTTTCTTCGCGCTTGGCGCACTTCCACTCTGGATACCGCACACTTTCTTACGGCGTCCTGCGCACTCCCACTTGGGTCCCACACACTCTCTACGGCGTCCGGCGTACTCTACCTTTGAGTCCCGAGCACTTTCTTCGGCGTCCGGTGCAATCGTATTTGGGCCCCACACACTTTCTACGGCGTCCAGCGCACTCCCTTTGGGCCCCACACACTTTTTACGGCGTCCTGCGCACTCTACCCGGGTCCCGCACACTTTCTACGGCGTCCGGCGCACTCTACTTTGGGTCCCGCACACTTTCTGGCATCCGGCGCACTCTACCTTGGGTCACACACACTTTTTACGGCGTACTGCGCACTCGCAATCGGGTCTCGCACACATTCTTCGGCGCTTGGCGCACTTCCACTCGGATACCGCACGCTTCCTACGACGTCCAGCGCACTCGCGTTTTGGGTCTCACACACTTTCTACGGCGTCCCGCGCATTCTTACTTGAGTCCCGATCACTTTCTATGGCGTCACGCGCACTCCCAATTGGGTCTCGCACACTTTTCTACGGCGTCCGGCGCCCTCTACGTTAGGTCCCGCACACTTTCTACGGCGTCCGGCGCACTCTACTTTGGGTCCCGCACACATTCTCTGGCATCCGGCGCACTCTACCTTGGGTCCCGCACACTTTCTACGACGTCCGGCGCACTCTACCTTGAATCACAAACTCTTTCTATGGCGTCCTGCGCACTCCCACTTGGGTCACACACTCTTCCTACGGCGTCCTGCGCACTCTACCTTGGGTCCCGCACACTTTCTACGACGTCCTGCGCCCTCCACCTTGGGTCACACACTCTTTCTACGGCGTCCTGCGCACTCTTCCTTGGGTCCCGCACACTTTTTACGACGTCCGGAGCACTCTACTTTGGGTCCCGCACATTTTCTGTGGCATCCTGCGCACTCTACCTTGGATCACTCACACTTTTTACGACGTACTGCGCACTCGCAATTGGGTCTCGCACGCATGCTTCGGCGCTTGGCGCACTTCCACTTGGATACCGCACACTTTCTTCGGCGTCAGGCGCAATCGTATTTGGGTCCTACGCACTTTCTACGGCGTCCTGCGCACTCCACCTTGGGTCACACACTCTTTCTGCGGCGTCCTGCGCACTTCAACTTGGGTCCCACACACTTTCTACGGCGTCCGGCGCACTCTACCTTAGGTCCCGCACACCTCGTAAGACGTCCGGCGCACTTCCACTTGGGTCCCGCACACTTTCTGTTGCGTCTGGCGAACTCCCACTTGGGTCACGCACACTTTTTACGGCGTACTGCGCACTCGCAATTGGGTCTCGCACACATTCTTCGGCGCTTGGCGCACTTCCACTTGGATACCGCACACTTTCTTCGGCGTCAGGCGCACTCTACCTTGGGTCCCGCACACTTCCTAAGACGTCCGGCGCACTCTACTTTGGGTCACGCACAATTTCTACGGCGTCCTGTTCACTCCCACTTGGGTCCCGCACACTTTCTACGGCGTCCTGCGCACTCCCACTTGGGTCCCACACACTTCCTACGGCGTCCGGCTTACTCTACCTTGAGTCCCGCACACTTTCTTCGGCGTCCGGCGCAGTGGTATTAGGGTCCCGCACACTTTCTACGGCGTCCAGCGCACTCCCCCTTGGGCCCCACACACTTCCTACGGCGTCCGGCGCACTCTACTTTGGGTCACACACACTTTCTACGGCGTCCTGTGCACTCACACTTGGGTCCCACACACTTTCTACGGCGTCCAGCGCACTCCGCCTTGGGCCCAACACACTTCCTACGGCGTCCGGCGCACCCTACTTTGGGTCACGCACACTTTCTACGGCGTCCTGTGCACTCACACTTGGGTCCCACACACTTTCTACGGCGTCCAGCGCACTCCCCCTTGGGCCCAACACACTTTATACGGCGTCCTGCGCACTCCCCCTTGGGTCCCGCACACTTTCTACGGCGTCCAGCGCACTCTACTTTGGGTCCCACACACTTTCTTCGGCGTCCAGCGCAATCGTATTTGGGTCCCACACACTTTCTACGGCGTCCTGCGCACTACCAATTGGGTCCCGCACACTTTCTACGGCGTCCAGCGCAATCGTATTTGGGTCCCCCACACTTTCTACGGCGTCCTGCGCACTCCACATTGGGTCACACACTCTTTCTACGGCGTCCTGCGCACTCTACCTTGGGTCCCGCCTACTTTCTACGGCATCCGGCGCACTCTACATTGGGTCGCGCACACTTTCTACGGCATCCGGCGCACTCTACCTTGGGTCACGCACATTTTCTTCGGCGTCCGGCGCACTCTACCTTGGGTCACAAACTCTTTTTACGGCGTCCTGCGCGCTCTACCTTGGGTCCCGCACACTGTCTACGACGTCCGGCGCACTCTACTTTGGGTCCCGCACACTTTCTACGGCGTGCTGCGCACTCCCACTTGGGTCCCACACACTTCCTACGGCGTCCGGCGTACTCTACCTTGAGTCCCGCACACTTTCCACGGCGTCCGGCGCACTCTACTTTGGGTTCCGCACACTTTCTTCGGCGTCCGGCGCAGTCGTATTTGAGTCCCGCACACTTTCTACGGCGTCCTGCGCACTCTACCTTGGGTCCCGCACACTTTCTACGGCGTCCGGAGCACTTTACTTTGGGTCCCGCACACTTTCTCTGGCATCCGGCGCACTCTACCTTGGGTCACGCACATTTTCTTCGGCGTCCGGCGCACTCCCCCTTGGTCCCCACACACTTTCTACGGCATCCGACGCACTCTACTTTGGGTCACGCACACTTTCTACGGCGTCCTGTTCACTCCCACTTGGGTCCCGCACACTTTCTACGGCGTCCTGCGCAGTCGCATTTGGGTCCCACACACTTTCTACGGCGTCCTGCGCACTCCCCCTTGGGTCCCGCACACTTTCCACGGCGTCCGGCGCACTCTACTTTGGGTCCCGCACACTTTCTTCGGCGTCCGGCGCAGTCGTATTTGAGTCCCGCACACTTTCTACGGCGTCCTGCGCACTCTACCTTGGGTCCCGCACACCTTCTACGGCGTCCGGCGCACTTTACTTTGGGTCCCGCACACTTTCTCTGGCATCCGGCGCACTCTACCTTGGGTCACACACACTTTTTACGGCGTACTGCGCACTCGCAATTGGGCCTCGCACACATTCTTCGGCGCTTGGCGCACTTCCACTCGGATACCGCACGCTTCCTACGACGTCCAGCGCACTCGCATTCTGGTCCCACACACTTTATACGGCGTCCCGCGCATTCTTACTTGAGTCCCGCACACTTTCTATGGCGTCCCGCGCACTCCCACTTTGGGTCTCTGCACACTTTTTCATTTGCGGCGTCCGGCGCCCTCTACCTTAGGTCCCGCACACTTTCTACGGCGTCCGGCGCACTCTACTTTGGGTCCCGCACACATTCTCTGGCATCCGGCGCACTCTACCTTGGGTCCCGCACACTTTCTACAACGTCCGGCGCTCCCTACCTTGAATCACAAACTCTTTCTACGGCGTCCTGCGCACTCCCACTTGGGTCACACACTCTTTCTACGGCGTCCTGCGCACTCTACCTTGGGTCCCGCACACTTTCTGCGACGTCCTGCGCACTCCACCTTGGGCCACACACTCTTTCTACGGCGTCCTGCGCACTCTGCCTTGGGTCCCGCACACTTTCTACGGCGTCCGGCGCACTCTACTTTGGGTCCCGCACACTTTCTCTGGCATCCGGCGCACTCTACCTTGGGTCACAAACTCTTTTTACGGCGTCCTGCGCGCTCTACCTTGGGTCCCGCACACTGTCTACGACGTCTGGCGCACTCTACTTTGGGTCCCGCACACTTTCTACGGCGTGCTGCGCACTCCCACTTGGGTCCCACACACTTCCTACGGCGTCCGGCTTACTTTACCTTGAGTCCCGAGCACTTTCTTCGGCGTCCGGCGCAGTGGTATTTGGGACCCACACACTTTCTACGGCGTTCAGCGCACTCCCTTGGTCCCCTACACACTTTCTACGGCGTCCGTCGCACTCTACTTTGGGTCACGCACACTTTCTACGGCGTCCTGTGCACTCACACTTGGGTCACGCACACTTTTTACGGCGTACTGCGCACTCGCAATTGGGTCTCGCACACATTCTTCGGCGCTTGGCGCACTTCCACTTGGATACCGCACACTTTCTTCGGCGTCAGGAGCAATCGTATTTGGGTCCCACACACTTTCTACGGCGTCCTGCGCACTCCACCTTGGGTCACACACTCTTTCTACGGCGTCCTGCGCACTTCAACTTGGGTCCCACACACTTTTTACGGCGTCCGGCGCACTCTACCTTGGGTCCCGCACACTTCCTAAAACGTCCGGCGCACTTCCACTTGGGTCCCGCACACTTTCTATTGCGTCTGGCGCACTCCCACTTGGGTCACGCACACTTTTTACGGCGTACTGCGCACTCGCAATTGGGTCCCGCACACTTTCTATTGCGTCTGGCGCACTCCCACTTGGGTCACGCACACTTTTTACGGCGTACTGCGCACTCGCAATTGGGTCTCGCACACATTCTTCGGCGCTTGGCGCACTTCCACTTGGATACCGCACACTTTCTTCGTCGTCAGGAGCAATCGTATTTGGGTACAACACACTTTCTACGGCGTCCTGCGCACTCCACCTTGGGTCACACACACTTTCTACGACGTCCTGCGCACTCCACCTTGGGTCACACACTCTTTCTACGGCGTCCTGTCAACTTGGGTCCCACACACTCTCTCCGGCGTCCGGCGCACTCTACCTTGGGTCCCGCACACTTCCTAAGACGTCCGGCGCACTGTACCTTGGGTCCCGCACATTTTCTATGGCGTCCTGAGCACTCTCACTCTGGGTCCCGCCTACTTTCTTCGGCGTCCAGCGCCCTCAACCTTGGGTCCCGCACACTTTCTACGGCGTCCTGTTTACTTCCACTTGGGTCCCGCACACTTTTACGGCTTCCGGCGCACTCTACTTTGGGTCCCGCACACTTTTTCTGGCATACGGCGTACTCTTACCTTGGGTCACGCACATTTTCTTCGGCGTCCGGCGCACTCTACCTTGGGTCACAAACTCTTTCTACGGCGTCCTGCGCACTCCCACTTGGGTCCCGCGCACTTTCTTCGGCGTCCGGCGCAATCGTATTTGGGTTCCGCACACTTTCTACGGCTTCCGGCGCACTCTACTTTGGGTCACGCACATTTTCTTCGGCGTCCGGCGCACTCTACCTTGGGTCACAAACTCTTTCTACGGCGTCCTGCGCACTCCCACTTGGGTCCCGCGCACTTTCTTCGGCGTCCGGCGCAATCGTATTTGGGTCCCGCACACTTTCTACGGCGTCCGGCGCATTCTACCTTGGGTAACGCACACTTTTTACGGCGTCCGGCGCACTCTACTTTGGGTCCCGCACATTTTCTCTGGCATCCGTCGCACTCTACCTTGGGTCACGCACACTTTTTACGACGTAGTGCGCACTTCAACTTGGGTCCCACACACTTTCTACGGCGTTCGGCGCACTCTACCTTGGGTCCCGCACACTTCCCAAGACGTCCGGCGCACTTCCACTTGGGTCCCGCACACTTTCTATTGCGTCTGGCGCACTCCCACTTGGGTCACGCACACTTTTCACGGCGTATTGCGCACTCGCAATTGGGTCTCGCACACATGCTTCGGCGCTTGGCGCACTTCCACTTGGATACCGCACACTTTCTTCGGCGTCAGGCGCAATCGTATTTGGGTCCCACGCACTTTCTACGGCGTCCTGCGCACTCCACCTTGGGTCACACACTCTTTCTACGGCGTCCTGCGCACTTCAACTTGGGTCCCACACACTTTCTACGGCGTCCGGCGCACTCTACCTTGGGTTTCGCACACTTCCCAAGACGTCCGGCGCACTTCAACTTGGGTCCCACACACTTTCTACGGCGTCCGGCGCACTCTACCTTGGGTCCCGCACACTTCCTAAGACGTCCGGCGCACTCTACTTTGGGTCCCGCACATTTTCTGTGGCATCCGGCGCACTCTACCTTGGGTCACGCACACTTCCTAAAACGTCCGGCGCACTTCCACTTGGGTCCCGCACACTTTCTATTGCGTCTGGCGCACTCCCACTTGGGTCACGCACACTTTTTATGGCGTACTGCGCACTCGCAATTGGGTCTCGCACACATGCTTCGGCGCTTGGCGCACTTCCACTTGGATACCGCACACTTTCTTCGGCGTCAGACGCAATCGTATTTGGGTCCCACGCACTTTCTACGGCGTCCTGCGCACTCCACCTTGGGTCAAACACTCTTTCTACGGCGTCCTGCGCACTTCAACTTGGGTCCCACACACTTTCTACTGCGTCCGGCGCACTCTACCTTGGGTCCCGCACACTTCCTAAAACGTCCGGCGCACTTCCACTTGGGTCCCGCACACTTTCTATTGCGTCTGGCGCACTCCCACTTGGGTCACGCACACTTTTTACGGCGTACTTCGCACTCGCAATTGGGTCTCGCACACATTCTTCGGCGCTTGGCGCACTTCCACTTGGATACCGCACACTTTCTTCGTCGTCAGGAGCAATCGTATTTGGGTACCACACACTTTCTACGGCGTCCTGCGCACTCCACCTTGGGTCACACACTCTCACGGCGTCCGGCGCACTCTACCTTGGGTCCCGCACACTTCCTAAGACGCCCGGCGCACTGTACCTTGGGTCCCGCACATTTTCTATGGCGTCCTGAGCACTCTCACTTGGGTCCCGCCTACTTTCTTCGGCGTCCAGCGCCCTCAACCTTGGTCCCGCACACTTTCTACGGCGTCCTGTTTACTTCCACTTGGGTCACGCACATTTTCTTCGGCGTCCGGCGCACTCTACCTTGGGTCACAAACTCTTTCTACGGCGTCCTGCGCACTCCCACTTGGGTCACGCACATTTTCTTCGGCGTCCGGCGCACTCTACCTTGGGTCACAAACTCTTTCTACGGCGTCCTGCGCACTCCCACTTGGGTCCCGCGCACTTTCTTCGGCGTCCGGCGCAATCGTATTTGGGTTCCGCACACTTTCTACGGCTTCCGGCGCACTCTACTTTGGGTCCCGCACACTTTCTCTGGCATCCGGCGCACTCTACCTTGGGTCACGCACATTTTCTTCGGCGTCCGGCGCACTCTACCTTGGGTCACAAACTCTTTCTACGGCGTCCTGCGCACTCCCACTTGGGTCCCGCGCACTTTCTTCGGCGTCCGGCGCAATCGTATTTGGGTCCCGCACAATTTCTACGGCGTCCGGCGCATTCTACCTTGGGTAACGCACACTTTACGGCGTCCGGCGCACTCTACTTTGGGTCACGCACATTTTCTTCGGCGTCCGTCGCACTCTACCTTGGGTCACGCACACTTTTTACGACGTAGTGCGCACTTCAACTTGGGTCCCACACACTTTCTACGGCGTTCGGCGCACTCTACCTTGGGTCCCGCACACTTCCCAAGACGTCCGGCGCACTTCCACTTGGGTCCCGCACACTTTCTATTGCGTCTGGCGCACTCCCACTTGGGTCACGCACACTTTTCACGGCGTATTGCGCACTCGCAGTTGGGTCTCGCACACATGCTTCGGCGCTTGGCGCACTTCCACTTGGATACCGCACACTTTCTTCGGCGTCAGGCGCAATCGTATTTGGGTCCCACGCACTTTCTACGGCGTCCTGCGCACTCCACCTTGGGTCACACACTCTTTCTACGGCGTCCTGCGCACTTCAACTTGGGTCCCACACTTTCTACGGCGTCCGGCGCACTCTACCCGGGTTTCGCACCACTTCCCAAGACGTCCGGCGCACTTCAACTTGGGTCCCACACACTTTCTACGGCGTCCGGCGCACTCTACCTTGGGTCCCGCACACTTCCTGAGACGTCCGGCGCACTCTACTTTGGGTCCCGCACATTTTCTGTGGCATCCGTCGCACTCTACCTTGGGTCACGCACACTTTTTACGACGTAGTGCGCACTCGTAATTGAGTCTCGCACACATGCTTCGGCGCTTGGCGCACTTCCACTTGGATACCGCACACTTTCTTCAGCGTCAGGCGCAATCGTATTTGGGTCCCACGCACTTTCTACGGCGTCCTGCGCACTCCACCTTGGGTCACACACTCTTTCTACGGCGTCCTGCGCACTTCAACTTGGGTCCCACAAACTTTCTACGGCGTCCGGCGCACTCTACCTTGGGTCCCGCACACTTCCTAAAACGTCCGGCGCACTTCCACTTGGGTCCCGCACACTTTCTATTGCGTCTGGCGCACTCCACTTGGGTCACGCACACTTTTTAGGGCGTACTGCGCACTCGCAATTGGGTCTCGCACACATTCTTCGGCGCTTGGCGCACTTCCACTTGGATACCGCACACTTTCTTCGTCGTCAGGAGCAATCGTATTTGGGTACCACACACTTTCTACGGCGTCCTGCGCACTCCACAGCAGGTCACAAACTCTTTCTACGGCGTCCTGCGCACTCCCACTTGGGTCCCGCGCACTTTCTTCGGCATCCGGCGCAATCGTATTTGGGTTCCGCACATTTTCTACGGCTTCCGGCGCACTCTACTTTGGGTCCCGCACACTTTCTCTGGCATCCGCCACACTCTACCTTGGGTCACGCACAATTTCTTCGGCCTCCCGCGCCACTCTACCTTGGGTCACAAACTCTTTCTACGGCGTCCTGCGCACTCCCACTTGGGTCCCGCGCACTTTCTTCGGCGTCCGGCGCAATCGTATTTGGGTCCCGCACAATTTCTACGGCGTCCGGCGCATTCTACCTTGGGAAACGCACACTTTTTACGGCGTCCGGCGCACTCTACTTTGGGTCCCGCACATTTTCTCTGGCATCCGTCGCACTCTACCTTGGGTCACGCACACTTTTTACGACGTAGTGCGCACTTCAACTTGGGTCCCACACACTTTCTACGGCGTCCGGCGCACTCTACCTTGGGTCCCGCACACTTCCTAAGACGTCCGGCGCACTTCCACTTGGGTCCCGCACACTTTCTATTGCGTCTGGCGCACTCCCACTTGGGTCCCGCACACTTTCTATTGCGTCTGGCGCACTCCCACTTGGGTCACGCACACTTTTCACGGCGTATTGCGCACTCGCAATTGGGTCTCGCACACATGCTTCGGCGCTTGGCGCACTTCCACCTTGGATACCGCACACTTTCTTCGGCGTCAGGCGCAATCGTATTTGGGTCCCACGCACTTTCTACGGCGTGCTGCGCACTCCACCTTGGGTCACACACTCTTTCTACGGCGTCCTGCGCACTTCAACTTGGGTCCCACACACTTTCTACGGCGTCCGGCGCACTCTACCTTGGGTTTCGCACACTTCCCAAGACGTCCGGCGCACTTCAACTTGGGTCCCACACACTTTCTACGGCGTCCGGCGCACTCTACCTTGGGTCCCGCACATTTCCTAAGACGTTCGGCGCACTCTACTTTGGGTCCCGCACATTTTCTGTGGCATCCGGCGCACTCTACCTTGGGTCACGCACACTTCCTAAAACGTCCGGCGCACTTCCACTTGGGTCCCGCACACTTTCTATTGCGTCTGGCGCACTCCCACTTGGGTCACGCACACTTTTCACGGCGTATTGCGCACTCGCAATTGGGTCTCGCACACATGCTTCGGCGCTTGGCGCACTTCCACTTGGATACCGCACACTTTCTTCGGCGTCAGGCGCAATCGTATTTGGGTCCCACGCACTTTCTACGGCGTCCTGCGCACTCCACCTTGGGTCACACACTCTTTCTACGGCGTCCTGCGCACTTCAACTTGGGTCCCACACACTTTCTACGGCGTCCGGCGCACTCTACCTTGGGTTTCGCACACTTCCCAAGACGTCCGGCGCACTTCAACTTGGGTCCCACACACTTTCTACGGCGTCCGGCGCACTCTACCTTGGGTCCCGCACACTTCCTGAGACGTCCGGCGCACTCTACTTTGGGTCCCGCACATTTTCTGTGGCATCCGGCGCACTCTACCTTGGGTGACGCACACTTTTTACGACGTACTGCGCACTCGCAATTGAGTCTCGCACACATGCTTCGGCGCTTGGCGCACTTCCACTTGGATACCGCACACTTTCTTCGGCGTCAGACGCAATCGTATTTGGGTCCCACGCACTTTCTACGGCGTCCTGCGCACTCCACCTTGGGTCACACACTCTTTCTACGGCGTCCTGCGCACTTCAACTTGGGTCCCACACACTTTCTACGGCGTCCGGCGCACTCTACCTTGGGTCCCGCACACTTCCTAAAACGTCCGGCGCACTTCCACTTGGGTCCCGCACACTTTCTATTGCGTCTGGCGCACTCCCACTTGGGTCACGCACACTTTTTACGGCGTACTGCGCACTCGCAATTGGGTCTCGCACACATTCTTCGGCGCTTGGCGCACTTCCACTTGGATACCGCACACTTTCTTCGTCGTCAGGAGCAATCGTATTTGGGTACCACACACTTTCTACGGCGTCCTGCGCACTCCACCTTGGGTCACAAACTCTTTCTACGGCGTCCTGCGCACTCCCACTTGGGTCCCGCGCACTTTCTTCGGCGTCCGGCGCAATCGTATTTGGGTTCCGCACACTTTCTACGGCTTCCGGCGCACTCTACTTTGGGTCCCGCACACTTTCTCTGGCATCCGGCGCACTCTACCTTGGGTCACGCACATTTTCTTCGGCGTCCGGCGCACTCTACCTTGGGTCACAAACTCTTTCTACGGCGTCCTGCGCACTCCCACTTGGGTCCCGCGCACTTTCTTCGGCGTCCGGCGCAATCGTGTTTGGGTCCCGCACACTTTCTACGGCGTCCGGCGCATTCTACCTTGGGTAACGCACACTTTTACGGCGTCCGGCGCACTCTACTTTGGGTCCCGCACATTTTCTCTGGCATCCGTCGCACTCTACCTTGGGTCACGCACACTTTTACGACGTAGTGCGCACTTCAACTTGGGTCCCACACACTTTCTACGGCGTTCGGCGCACTCTACCTTGGGTCCCGCACACTTCCCAAGACGTCCGGCGCACTTCCACTTGGGTCCCGCACACTTTCTATTGCGTCTGGCGCACTCCCACCTGGGTCCCGCACACTTTCTATTGCGTCTGGCGCACTCCCACTCTGGGTCACGCACACTTTTCACGGCGTATTGCGCACTCGCAATTGGGTCTCGCACACATGCTTCGGCGTTTGGCGCCCTTCCACTTGGATCCCGCACACTTTCTTCGGCGTCAGGCGCAATCGTATTTGGGTCCCACGCACTTTCTACGGCGTCCTGCGCACTCCACCTTGGGTCACACACTCTTTCTACGGCGTCCTGCGCACTTCAACTTGGGTCCCACACACTTTCTACGGCGTCCGGCGCACTCTCCCTTGGGTTTCGCACAGTTCCCACGGCGTCCGGCGCTCTTGAGCTTGGGTCCCACACACTTTCTACGCCGCCCGCCGCACTCTCCCTTGGGTCCCGCACACTTCCTAAGACGTCGGGCGCGCTCTACTTTGGGTGCCGCACATTTTCTGTGGCATCCGGCGCACTCTACCTTGGGTCACGCACACTTCCTAAAACGTCCGGCGCACTTCCGCGGGTCCCGCACACTTTCTATTGCGTCTGGCGCACTCCCACTTGGGTCACGCACACTTTTTATGGCGTACTGCGCACTCGCAATAGGGTCTCGCACAGATGCTTCGGCGCTTGGCGCACTTCCACTTGGATACCGCACACTTTCTTCGGCGTCAGACGCAATCGTATTTGGGTCCCACGCACTTTCTACGGCGTCCTGCGCACTCCACCTTGGGTCAAACACTCTTTCTACGGCGTCCTGCGCACTTCAACTTGGGTCCCACACACTTTCTACTGCGTCCGGCGCACTCTACCTTGGGTCCCGCACACTTCCTAAAACGTCCGGCGCACGTCCACTTGGGTCCCGCACACTTTCTATTGCGTCTGGCGCACTCCCACTCTGGGTCACGCACACTTTTTACGGCGTACTTCGCACTCGCAATTGGGTCTCGCACACATTCTTCGGCGCTTGGCGCACTTCCACTTCTGGATACCGCACACTTTCTTCGTCGTCAGGAGCAATCGTATTTGGGTACCACACACTTTCTACGGCGTCCTGCGCACTCCACCTTGGGTCACACACTCTCTACGGCGTCCGGCGCACTCTA
Source organism: Aplectana chamaeleonis (assembly GCA_029168955.1). Lineage (NCBI taxonomy): Eukaryota > Metazoa > Nematoda > Chromadorea > Rhabditida > Cosmocercidae > Aplectana > Aplectana chamaeleonis. The sequence continues at coordinate 188,722 of JAPDOI010001169.1, read as the reverse complement.
CCTTGGGTCCCGCACACTTCCTAAGACGTCCGGCGCACTGGACCTTGGGTGCCGCACATTTTCTATGGCGTCCTGAGCACTCTCACTTGGGGCCCGCCCACTTTCTTCGGCGTCCAGCGCCCTCAACCTTGGTCCCGCACACTTTCTACGGCGTCCTGTTTACTTCCACTTGGGTCACGCACATTTCCTTCGGCGCCCGGCGCACTCTCCCTTGGGTCCCAACCTCTTTCTCCGGCGCCCTGCGCCCTCCCACTTGGGTCACGCACATTTTCTTCGGCGTCCGGCGCACTCTACCTTGGGTCACAAACTCTTTCTACGGCGTCCTGCGCACTCCCACTTGGGTCCCGCGCACTTTCTTCGGCGTCCGGCGCAATCGTATTTGGGTTCCGCACACTTTCTACGGCTTCCGGCGCACTCTACTTTGGGTCCCGCACACTTTCTCTGGCATCCGGCGCACTCTACCTTGGGTCACGCACATTTTCTTCGGCGTCCGGCGCACTCTACCTTGGGTCACAAACTCTTTCTACGGCGTCCTGCGCACTCCCACTTGGGTCCCGCGCACTTTCTTCGGCGTCCGGCGCAATCGTATTTGGGTCCCGCACACTTTCTACGGCGTCCGGCGCATTCTACCTTGGGTAACGCACACTTTTTACGGCGTCCGGCGCACTCTACTTTGGGTCCCGCACATTTTCTCTGGCATCCGTCGCACTCTACCTTGGGTCACGCACACTTTTTACGACGTAGTGCGCACTTCAACTTGGGTCCCACACACTTTCTACGGCGTTCGGCGCACTCTACCTTGGGTCCCGCACACTTCCCAAGACGTCCGGCGCACTTCCACTTGGGTCCCGCACACTTTCTATTGCGTCTGGCGCACTCCCACTTGGGTCACGCACACTTTTCACGGCGTATTGCGCACTCGCAATTGGGTCTCGCACACATGCTTCGGCGCTTGGCGCACTTCCACTTGGATACCGCACACTTTCTTCGGCGTCAGGCGCAATCGTATTTGGGTCCCACGCACTTTCTACGGCGTCCTGCGCACTCCACCTTGGGTCACACACTCTTTCTACGGCGTCCTGCGCACTTCAACTTGGGTCCCGCACACACTTTCTACGGCGTCCGGCGCACTCTACCTTGGGTTTCGCACACTTCCCAAGACGTCCGGCGCACTTCAACTTGGGTCCCACACACTTTCTACGGCGTCCGGCGCACTCTACCTTGGGTCCCGCACACTTCCTGAGACGTCCGGCGCACTCTACTTTGGGTCCCGCACATTTTCTGTGGCATCCGGCGCACTCTACCTTGGGTGACGCACACTTTTTACGACGTACTGCGCACTCGCAATTGAGTCTCGCACACATGCTTCGGCGCTTGGCGCACTTCCACTTGGATACCGCACACTTTCTTCGGCGTCAGACGCAATCGTATTTGGGTCCCACGCACTTTCTACGGCGTCCTGCGCACTCCACCTTGGGTCACACACTCTTTCTACGGCGTCCTGCGCACTTCAACTTGGGTCCCACACACTTTCTACGGCGTCCGGCGCACTCTACCTTGGGTCCCGCACACTTCCTAAAACGTCCGGCGCACTTCCACTTGGGTCCCGCACACTTTCTATTGCGTCTGGCGCACTCCCACTTGGGTCACGCACACTTTTTACGGCGTACTGCGCACTCGCAATTGGGTCTCGCACACATTCTTCGGCGCTTGGCGCACTTCCACTTGGATACCGCACACTTTCTTCGTCGTCAGGAGCAATCGTATTTGGGTACCACACACTTTCTACGGCGTCCTGCGCACTCCACCTTGGGTCACAAACTCTTTCTACGGCGTCCTGCGCACTCCCACTTGGGTCCCGCGCACTTTCTTCGGCATCCGGCGCAATCGTATTTGGGTTCCGCACATTTTCTACGGCTTCCGGCGCACTCTACTTTGGGTCCCGCACACTTTCTCTGGCATCCGGCGCACTCTACCTTGGGTCACGCACATTTTCTTCGGCGTCCGGCGCACTCTACCTTGGGTCACAAACTCTTTCTACGGCGTCCTGCGCACTCCCACTTGGGTCCCGCGCACTTTCTTCGGCGTCCGGCGCAACCGTATTTGGGTCCCGCACAATTTCTACGGCGTGCCGCGCATTCTACCTTGGGTAACGCACACTTTCTACGGCGTCCGGCGCACTCTACTTTGGGTCCCGCACATTTTCTCTGGCATCCGTCGCACTCTACCTTGGGTCACGCACACTTTTACGACGTAGTGCGCACTTCAACTTGGGTCCCACACACTTTCTACGGCGTTCGGCGCACTCTACCTTGGGTCACGCACACTTTTTACGACGTACTGCGCACTTCAACTTGGGTCCCGCACACTTTCTATTGCGTCTGGCGCACTCCCACTTGGGTCACGCACACTTTTCACGGCGTACTGCGCACTCGCAATCGGGTCTCGCACACATGCTTCGGCGCTTGGCGCACTTCCACTTGGATACCGCACACTTTCTTCGGCGTCAGGCGCAACCGTATTTGGGTCCCACGCACTTTCTACGGCGTCCTGCGCACTCCACCTTGGGTCAAACACTCTTTCTACGGCGTCCTGCGCACTTCAACTTGGGTCCCACACACTTTCTACTGCGTCCGGCGCACTCTACCTTGGGTCCCGCACACTTCCTAAAACGTCCGGCGCACTTCCACTTGGGTCCCGCACACTTTCTATTGCGTCTGGCGCACTCCCACTTGGGTCACGCACACTTTTTACGGCGTACTTCGCACTCGCAATTGGGTCTCGCACACATTCTTCGGCGCTTGGCGCACTTCCACTTGGATACCGCACACTTTCTTCGTCGTCAGGAGCAATCGTATTTGGGTACCACACACTTTCTACGGCGTCCTGCGCACTCCACCTTGGGTCACACACTCTCTACGGCGTCCGGCGCACTCTACCTTGGGTCCCGCACACTTCCTAAGACGCCCGGCGCACTGTACCTTGGGTCCCGCACATTTTCTATGGCGTCCTGAGCACTCTCACTTGGGTCCCGCCTACTTTCTTCGGCGTCCAGCGCCCTCAACCTTGGTCCCGCACACTTTCTACGGCGTCCTGTTTACTTCCACTTGGGTCCCGCACACTTTCTACGGCTTCCGGCGCACTCTACTTTGGGTCCCGCACACTTTTTCTGGCATACGGCGTACTCTACCTTGGGTCACGCACATTTTCTTCGGCGTCCGGCGCACTCTACCTTGGGTCACAAACTCTTTCTACGGCGTCCTGCGCACTCCCACTTGGGTCCCGCGCACTTTCTTCGGCGTCCGGCGCAATCGTATTTGGGTTCCGCACACTTTCTACGGCTTCCGGCGCACTCTACTTTGGGTCCCGCACACTTTCTCTGGCATCCGGCGCACTCTACCTTGGGTCACGCACATTTTCTTCGGCGTCCGGCGCATTCTACCTTGGGTCACAAACTCTTTCTACGGCGTCCTGCGCACTCCCACTTGGGTCCCGCGCACTTTTTTCGGCGTCCGGCGCAATCGTATTTGGGTCCCGCACACTTTCTACGGCGTCCGGCGCATTCTACCTTGGGTAACGCACACTTTTTACGGCGTCCGGCGCACTCTACTTTGGGTCCCGCACATTTTCTCTGGCATCCGTCGCACTCTACCTTGGGTCACGCACACTTTTTACGACGTAGTGCGCACTTCAACTTGGGTCCCACACACTTTCTACGGCGTTCGGCGCACTCTACCTTGGGTCCCGCACACTTCCCAAGACGTCCGGCGCACTTCCACTCTGGGTCCCGCACACTTTCTATTGCGTCTGGCGCACTCCCACTTGGGTCACGCACACTTTTCACGGCGTATTGCGCACTCGCAATTGGGTCTCGCACACATGCTTCGGCGCTTGGCGCACTTCCACTCTGGATACCGCACACTTTCTTCGGCGTCAGGCGCAATCGTATTTGGGTCCCCCGCACTTTCTACGGCGTCCTGCGCACTCCACCTTGGGCCACACACTCTTTCTACGGCGTCCTGCGCACTTCAACTTGGGTCCCACACACTTTCTACGGCGTCCGGCGCACTCTACCTTGGGTTTCGCACACTTCCCAAGACGTCCGGCGCACTTCAACTTGGGTCCCACACACTTTCTACGGCGTCCGGCGCACTCTACCTTGGGTCCCGCACACTTCCTGAGACGTCCCGCGCACTCTACTTTGGGTCCCCCACATTTTCTGTGGCGTCCCGCGCACTCTACCTTGGGTGACGCACACTTTTTACGACGTACTGCGCACTCGCAATTGAGTCTCGCACACATGCTTCGGCGCTTGGCGCACTTCCACTTGGATACCGCACACTTTCTTCGGCGTCAGACGCAATCGTATTTGGGTCCCACGCACTTTCTACGGCGTCCTGCGCACTCCACCTTGGGTCACACACTCTTTCTACGGCGTCCTGCGCACTTCAACTTGGGTCCCACAAACTTTCTACGGCGTCCGGCGCACTCTACCTTGGGTCCCGCACATTTTCTCTGGCATCCGTCGCACTCTACCTTGGGTCACGCACACTTTTTACGACGTAGTGCGCACTTCAACTTGGGTCCCACACACTTTCTACGGCGTTCGGCGCACTCTACCTTGGGTCCCGCACACTTCCCAAGACGTCCGGCGCACTTCCACTTGGGTCCCGCACACTTTCTATTGCGTCTGGCGCACTCCCACTTGGGTCACGCACACTTTTCACGGCGTATTGCGCACTCGCTATTGGGTCTCGCACACATTCTCCGGCGCTTGGCGCACTTCCACTTGGATACCGCACACTTTCTTCGGCGTCAGGCGCAATCGTATTTGGGTCCCACGCACTTTCTACGGCGTCCTGCGCACTCCACCTTGGGTCACACACTCTTTCTACGGCGTCCTGCGCACTTCAACTTGGGTCCCACACACTTTCTACGGCGTCCGGCGCACTCTACCTTGGGTTTCGCACACTTCCCAAGACGTCCGGCGCACTTCAACTTGGGTCCCACACACTTTCTATTGCGTCTGGCGCACTCCCACTTGGGTCACGCACACTTTTTATGGCGTACTGCGCACTCGCAATTGGGTCTCGCACAGATGCTTCGGCGCTTGGCGCACTTCCACTTGGATACCGCACACTTTCTTCGGCGTCAGACGCAATCGTATTTGGGTCCCACGCACTTTCTACGGCGTCCTGCGCACTCCACCTTGGGTCAAACACTCTTTCTACGGCGTCCTGCGCACTTCAACTTGGGTCCCACACACTTTCTACGGCGTCCGGCGCACTCTACCTTGGGTCCCGCACACTTTCTACGGCGTCCGGCGCACGTCCACTTTGGGTCCCGCACACTTTCTATTGCGTCTGGCGCACTCCCACTTGGGTCACGCACACTTTCTTCGGCGTACTGCGCACTCGCAATTGGGTCACACACATTCTACGGCGTCTTGGCGCACTTCCACTTGGGTCCCGCACACTTTCTTCGGCGTCCGGCGCAATCGTATTTGGGTTCCGCACACTTTCTACGGCGTCCGGCGCACTCTACTTTGGGTCACACACTTTCTACGGCGTCCGGCGCACTCTACCTTGGGTCCCGCACACTTTCTTCGGCGTCCGGCGCACTCTACCTTGGGTCACGCACATTTTCTACGGCGTAGTGCGCACTCAACTCTGGGTCCCGCCTACTTCTCTCGGCGTCCGGCGCACTCAACCTTGGGTCCCGCACACTTTCTACGGCGTCCGGCGCACTCCACTTGGGTCCCGCACACTTTCTACGGCGTCCGGCGCACTTCACTTTGGGTCCCGCACACTTTTTCTGGCATCCGGCGCACTCACCTTGGGTCACGCACATTTTCTACGGCGTCCGGCGCACTTCTACCTTGGGTCACAAACTCTTTCTACGGCGTCCTGGCGCACTCCCACTTGGGTCCCGCGCACTTTCTTCGGCGTCCGGCGCAATCGTATTTGGGTTCCGCACACTTTCTACGGCGTCCGGCGCACTCTACTTTGGGTCCCGCACACTTTCTCTGGCATCCGGCGCACTCTACCCTGGGTCACGCACATTTTCTTCGGCGTCCGGCGCATTCTACCTTGGGTCACAAACTCTTCTACGGCGTCCTGCGCACTCCCACTTGGGTCCCGCGCACTTTCTTCGGCGTCCGGCGCAATCGTATTTGGGTCCCGCACACTTTCTACGGCGTCCGGCGCATTCTTTACCTTGGGTAACCACACTTTTCTACGGCGTCCGGCGCACTTCTACTTTGGGTCCCGCACACTTTCTACGGCGTCCGGCGCACTCTACCTTGGGTCACGCACACTTTACGACGTAGTGCGCACTCAACTTGGGTCCCACACACTTTCTACGGCGTCCGGCGCACTCTACCTTGGGTCCCGCACACTTCCTAGAGCGTCCGGCGCACTTCCACTTGGGTCCCGCACACTTTCTATTGCGTCTGGCGCACTCCCACTGTGGGTCACGCACACTTTCTTTTTACGGCGTGCGCACTCGCAATTGGGTCTCGCACACATTCTTCGGCGCTTGGCGCACTTCCACTTCTGGATACCGCACACTTTCTTCGGCGTCAGGCGCAATCGTATTGGGTCCCACGCACTTTCTACGGCGTCCTGCGCACTCCACCTTGGGTCACACACTCTTTCTACGGCGTCCTGCGCACTCCAACTTGGGTCACACACTTTCTACGGCGTCCGGCGCACTCTACCTTGGTCCGCACACTTCCTAAGACGTCCGGCGCACTGTACCTTGGGTCCCGCACACTTTCTACGGCGTCCCTGGCGCACTCTCACTTGGGTCCCGCACACTTTCTACGGCGTCCGGCGCACTCAACCTTGGGTCCCGCACACTTTCTACGACGTCCGGCGCACTTCCACTTTGGGTCCCGCACACTTTCTACGGCTTCCGGCGCACTCTACTTTGGGTCCCGCACACTTTTTCTGGCATCCGGCGTACTCTACCTTGGGTCACGCACATTTTCTACGGCGTCCGGCGCACTCTCGCAATGTGGGTCACAAACTCTTTCTACGGCGTCCTGCACTTCCACTCTGGGTCCCGCGCACTTTCTTCGGCGTCCGGCGCAATCGTATTTGGGTCCCGCACACTTTCTACGGCGTCCGGCGCACTCTACTTTGGGTCTGCCACTTTCTCTGGCATCGGCGCACTCTACCTTGGGTCACGCACATTTTCTTCGGCATTGCGTCGCGCACTCCACCTTGGGTCACACACTCTTTCTACGGCGTCCTGCGCACTTCAACTCCTGGGTCCCACACACTTTCTACGGCGTCCGGCGCACTCTACCTTGGGTCCCGCACACTTCCCAGACGTCCGGCGCACTTCCACTTGGGTCCCGCACACTTTCTATTGCGTCTGGCGCACTCCCACTTGGGTCACGCACACTTTTCACGGCGTATTGCGCACTCGCAGACGGGTCTCGCACACATGCTTCTCGGCGCTTGGCGCACTTCCACTTGGATACCGCACACTTTCTTCGGCGTCAGGCGCAATCGTATTGGGTCCCACGCACTTTCACGGCGTCCTGCGCACTCCACCTTGGGTCACACACTCTTTCTACGGCGTCCTGCGCACTTCAACTTGAGTCCCACACACTTTCTACGGCGTCCGGCGCACTCTACCTTGGGTTTCGCACACTTCCTAAGACACGTCCGGCGCATCTTCCACCTGGGTCCCGCACACATTTCTATTCCGGCGTCTGGCGCATCTCCCATATGATCTAAACGCGCCGCGCACACTTTTTACGGCGTACTCGCGTTGAAAGCACTCGCGATTGGGTCTCGCACACATGCTTCGGCGCTTGGCGCACTTCCACTTGGATACCGCAAGTACACTTTCTTCGGCGTCAGGCGCAAATCGCATTTGGGTCCCACGCACTTTCTACGGCGTCCTGCGCACTCCACCTTGGGTCACACACTCTCCGCATATCTTCTATGGCGTCCTGAGCACTCACTTCGGTCCCTCCCATTTTCTTCGGCGTCCGGCGCCCTTCAACCTTGGTCCTGCACACTTTCTACGGCGTCCTGTTTACTCCACTCGTCCCGCACACTTTCTACGGCTCGGCGCACTCTCTACCTTGTGTTTCGCACACTTCCCAAGACGTCCGGCGCACTCTCAACCTTGGGTCACGCACACTTTCTACGGCGTCCGGCGTGCACTCCCACCTTGGGTCCCGCACACTTCCTGAGACGTCCGGCGCACTCTACTTTGGGTCCCGCACACTTTTTCAGGCATCACCGGCGCACTCTACCTTGGGTGACGCACACTTTTTACGACGTAATTGCGCACTTCGGCACCTTGAGTCACGCACATTTTCTTCGGCGTCCGGCGCACTCTCTACCTTGGGTCACACAAACTCTTTCTTGATGGCGTCCTGCGCACTCCCACTCTGGGTCCCGCGCACTTTCTTCGGCGTCCGGCGCAATCGTATTTGGGTCCCGCACACTTTCTACGGCGTCCGGCGCATTCTCACCTTTGGGTAACGCACACTCTTTTTACGGCGTCCGGCGCACTCTACTTTGGGTCCCGCACATTTTCTCTGGCATCCGTCGCACTCTACCTGGGGTCACGCACACTTTTTACGACGTAGTGCGCACTTCCAACTCTGGGTCCCACACACTTCTTACGGCGTTCGGCGCACTCTACCTTGGGTCCCGCACACTTTCAAAGACGTCCGGCGTACTTCCACTTGGGTCCCGCACACTTTCTATTGCGTCTCATGCACTCCACTTGGGTCACGTAATAATTTTTCACGGCGGCGTATTGCGCACTCTCGCACTTGGGTCTCGCACACATGCGCCCGGCGCTTGGCACACTTCCACTCTGGATACCGCACACTTTCTTCGGCGTCAGGCGCAATCGTATTTTGGGTCCCACGCACTTTCTACGGCGTCCTGCGCACTCCACCTTGGGTCGCGCCACACTCTTTCACGGCGTCCTGCGCACTTCAACTTGGGTCCCACACACTTTCTACGGCGTCCGGCGCACTTCTACCTTGGGTTTCGCACACTTCCCAAGACGTCCGGCGCACTTCAACTTGGGTCCCACACACTTTCTACGGCGTCCGGCGCACTCTACCTTTGGGTCCCGCACACTTCCTGGAGACGTCCGGCGCACTCTACTTTGGGTCCCGCACACTTTCTTGTGGCATCCGGCGCACTTTACCACTTGGGTGACGCACACTTATTGACGCGGTACTGCGCACTCGGCACTGAGTCTCGCACGCAATACGCTTCGGCGCTTGGCGCGCACTTCCACTTGGATACCGCACACTTTCTTCGGCGTCAGACGCAATCGTATTTGGGTCCCACGCACTTTCTACGACGTCCTGCGCACTCCACCTTGGGTCACACACTCTTTCTACGGCGTCCTGCGCACTTCAACTTGGGTCCCACACACTTTCTACGGCGTCCGGCGCACTCTACCTTGGTCCCGCACACTTTCCATAAACGTCCGGCGCACTTCCACTAGGGTCCTGCACACTTTCTATTGCGTCATGGCGCACTCCCACTTCGGTCACGCACACTTTTACGGCGTACCGCTGCACTCCGCAATTGGGTCTCGCACACATTCTTCGGCGCTTGGCGCACTTCCACTCTGATACCGCACACTTTCTTCGTCGTCAGGAGCAATCGTCTTTGGGTACCACACACTTTCTACGGCGTCCTGCGCACTCCACCTTGGGTCACACACTCTTTCTACGGCGTCCTGCGCACTTCAACTTGAGTCCCACACACTCTCTACGGCGTCCGGCGCACTCTGCCTTGGGTCCCGCACACTTCCTAAGACGTCCGGCGCACTTCCACTTGGGTCCCGCACACTTTCTATTGCGTCTGGCGCACTCCCACTTGGGTCACGCACACTTTTTACGGCGTACTGCGTACTCGCGATTGGGTCCCGCACATTTTCTATGGCGTCCTGAGCACTCTCACTTGGGTCCCTCCTACTTTCTTCGGCGTCCGGCGCCCTCAACCTTGGTCCCGCACACTTTCTACGGCGTCCTGTTTACTTCCACTTGGGTCCCGCACACTTTCTACGGCTTCCGGCGCACTCTACTTTGGGTCCCGCACATCTTTTTTCTTGGCACAGCGGCGCACTCTACCTTGGGCAACGCACATTTTCTTCGGCGTCCGGCGCACTCACCTTTGGGTCACAAACTCTTTTCTACGGCGTCCCGCGCACTCCCACTCTTGGGTCCCGGCGCGGAATTTTCTTCGGCGTCCGGCGCAATCGTATTTTGGGTCAACCCGCACACTTTCTACGGCTTCCGGCGCACTCTACTTTTGGGTCCCGCACACTTTCTTCTGGCATCCGGCGCACTCTTACCTTGGGTCACGCACATTTTCTTCGGCGTCCGTCGCATTCTACCTTGGGTATCACGCACGCTTTCTACGACGTCCCTGCGCACTTCAACTTGGGTCCCACGTACACTTTCTACGGCGTTCGGCGCACTCGTACCTTGGGTCCCGCACACTTCCTGAAGACGTCCGGCGCACTTCTCCACTCTGGGTCCCGCACACTTATTACGGCGTCTGGCGCACTTCACCTTGGGTCACGCACACTTCTTCACGGCGTATTGCGCACTCCGCACTGTCTGGGTCCAACACATGCTTTCGGCGCTTCCGGCGCACTTCCACTTGGATACCGCACACTTTCTTCGGCGTCAGGCGCAATCGTATTTGGGTCCGCACGCACTTTCTACGGCGTCCCGCGCACTCCACCTTGGGTCACACACTTTCTACGGCGTCCTGCGTACTTCAACTTTGGGTCCCGCACACTTACTTCGGCGTCCGGCGCACTTCACCTTAAAGCTCGCACTTCCAAGACGTCCGGTGCACTTCAACTTGGGTCCCGCACACTTTACGGTGTCCTGCGCACTCACCTTGGGTCCTGCATTACTTTCTAAGACGTTCGGCGCACTCTACTTTGGGTCCCGCACATTTTCTGTGGCATCCGGCGCACTTCGTACCTGGGTCACGCACACTTCCCAAAACGTCCGGCGCACTTCCACTTTGGGTCCCGCACACTTTCTATTGCGTCTGGCGCACTCGTACTTGGGTCCACTTAACACTTTATTCGGCGTACGGCGCACCGCAATCAGGGTCTCGCACACATGCTTCGGCGTACTTGCGCCACTTCCCACTTTGGGATACCGCACACTTCTTCGGCGCTCGACGCACCGTATTTGGGTCCCACGCACTTACAAGTACGGCGTCCCGCGCACTCCACCTTGGGTCAAACACTCTTTCTACGGCATCCTGCGCACTTCAACTGTCCCACACACTTTCACTGCGTCCGCGCACCTACTCCGTCCCGCACACTTCCTAAAACGTCCGGCGCACTTCCACTTGGGTCCCGCACACTTTCTATTGCGTCTGGCGCACTCCCACTTGGGTCACCATGCACACTTTACGGCGTACTTCGGCACTCGCACTGGGCTTGCACACATTCTTTCAAGCGCTTGGCGCACTCCACTGGATACCGCACACTTTCTTTCGTCGTCAGGAGCAATCGTACCTTTGGCACCACACACTTTCTACGGCGTACCTGCGCACTCCACCTGGGTCACGCACACTCTCATCATGTCCGGCGCACTCTACCTTGGGTCCCGCACACTTCCTAAGACGCCCGGCGCACTGTACCTTGGGTCCTGCACATTTTCTATGGCGTCCTGAGCACTCTCTACTCTGGGTCCCGCCTACTTTCTACGGCGTCCAGCGCCCTCAACCTTGGGTCCCGCACACTTTCTACGGCGTCCTGTTTACTCTACCTGGGTCCTGCACACTTTCTACGGCGTTCTGCGCACCCTACTTTAGGTACGGCACACTTTCTACGGCGTGCGGCGCACTTTCATTTCAAGGTCCCACACACTTCCCTCTAGGGCGTTCTGCGCACGCCCACTTTGGAGTCCCGCACACTCTTCTGACGGGCGTCCGGCGCTACTCCCCGCTTGGGTCCTGCACACTTTCTACGGCGTCCTGCACACTCTCATTTGGGTTCCGCACACATTTTCTGGGGCGTTCTGCGCACTTTACCCATTTGGAGTCCCACCACACCTCTCTATGGCGTCCGGCGCACTCCTACCTTGGGTCCCGCACACTTTCTACGGCGTCCTGCGCCCACCCATTCGGGTCCCGCACTTTTTCTACGGCGTCCCGGCGCATTTACCGCGTGGGTCACACACTCTTTCTACGGCGTCCTGACACTCCTCTCGTTTGGGTCCCGCGTACACTTTCTACGGCGTCCGCCTCACTCGTCCATTTGGGTCCCACACACTTTCTACGGCGTTCTGCGCACTTCTACCCATTTAGGGTCCAGCACACTTTCTACGGCGTCCCTTCGCACACCCATTTGGGTCCGCACACTCTCTACGGCTGTCCGTCGCACTCTACCGCAAGGTCACGCACACTTTCTACGGCGTTCTGTGCACTCGTCAACTTGGGTCCCGCACACTTTCTACGGCGTCAGCTCACTCTTCATTTGGGTCCACGCACACTTTCTGACGGCGTTCTGCGCACTCACCCCATTTGGGTCCCGCACGCACTTTCTACGGCGTCCGACGCCACTCTCGTTTGGGTCCCGCACACTTTCTACGGCGTCCGGCTCACTCTCAATGCATGGGTCCCACACATGCTTTCCAGAGCGTTCTGCACGCACACCCATTCTGGGCCCAGCACACTTTCTACGGCGTTCTTCGCACACCCATTTGGGTCCCGCGCACTCTCTACGGCGTCCCGTGCACTCCCCCTTGGGTCACACACTTTCCTACGGCGTCCTGCGCCCACCCATTTGGGTCCCGCACACTTTTCTACGGCGTCCGGCGCACTCTTTCCCACGTGGTCCCGCACACTTTCTACGGCGTCCGACGCACTCTCGTTTGGGTCCCACACACTTTCTACGGCGTCCGGCTCACTCTCATTTGGGTCCCACACACTTTCCAGAGACGTTCTGCGCACACCCATTTTGGGTCCAGCACACTTTCTACGGCGTCCTTCGCGCACTCTACCCATTTGGGTCCCGCACACTCTCTACGGCGTCCGGCGCATCTCCCACTTGGGTCTCGCACACTTTCTACGGGCGTTCTGCGCACTTCCGTTTGGGTCCCGCACACTTTCTACCACGGCGTCCGGCTCACTCTCTTTTGGGTCCCGCACGCACTTTCTACGGCGTTCTGCGCACACCCATTTGGGTCCCACACACACTTTCTACGGCGTCTCGACGCACTACTCGTTTGGGTCCCGCACACTTTCTACGGCGTCCGGCTCTCACTCTCATCTTGGGTCCACGCACTTTCCAGAGCGCGTTCTGCGCATTTCACCCATTTGGGTCCAGCACGACTTTCTACGGCGTTCTTCGCACACCCATTTCGGGTCCCGCACACTCTCTACGGTGGCGTCCGGCGCTCACTCGCAATTTCGGGTCCCGCACACTTTCTACGGCGTTCTGCGCACTCGTTTGGGTCCCGCACGTTTCTACGGCGTCAGGCTCACTCTCATTTGCGTCCCACACACTTTCTAGGGCGTTCTGCGCACACCCATTTGGGTCCCGCACTCTTCTACGGCGTTCTGCGCCACACCCATTTGGGTCCCGCACACTTTCTACGGCGTCCGACGCACTCGTGCCTTGGGTCCCTTGCACACTTTCTACGGCGTCCGGCTCACTCTCACTTGGGTCCCACACACTTTCCAGAGCGTTCTGGCGCAAGCCCATTCTTGGGTCCACGCACACTTTGTACCCGACGTTCTGCACCCCTTGCACTGGGCGATTGGGTCCTGCATTTGGGTCCCGAGCACTCACTTAAACCTCTCCTACTTTCGGCGTCCGGCGCGCCACTCAACCTTGGGTCCCGCACACTTTCCCTACGGCGTTCTGTTTACGCCCACCCATTTGGGTCCCGCACACTTTCTACGGCGTCCTTCGCACCCTACTTTGGGTCCCTGCACACTCTCTACGGCGTCCGGCGCACTCCCACCTGGGTCCCGCACATTTTCTTCGGCGTTCTGCGCACTCTCGTTTGGGTCCCGCACACTTTCTGCGGCGTCCGGCTCACTCTGTTTGCCCCGGGTCCCGCACACTTTCTACGGCGTTCTGCGCACACCCATTTGGGTCCACGCACACTTTCTACGGCGTCCGACGCACTCTCGTTTGGGTCCCCGCACTTTTTCTACGGCGTCCGACGTACTCTCGTTTGGGTCCACGCACACTTTCTGCTGGCGTCCGGCTCACTCTTCATTTGGGTCCCACACACTTTCCAGAGCGTTCTTGCGCACACCCATTTGGGTCCAGCACACTTTCTACGGCGTCCTTCGCACTCTACCCATTTGGGTCCCGCACACTCTCTACTTGGCGTACGGCGTACTCTTACCTTGGGTCCACGCACATTTTCTACGGCGTTCTGCGCACTCTCGTTTGGGTCCCGCACACTTTCTACGGCGTCCGGCTCACTCTACTTTTTTGCAGGTCCCTGCACACTTTCTACGGCGTTCTGCGCACACACCCATTTGGGTCCCGCACACTTTCTACGGCGTCCGACGCCACTCTCGTTTGGGTCCCGCACACTTTCTATACGTGGCGTCCGGCTCACTCTCATCTGGGTCCCACACGCACACTTTCCACGGCGTTCCTGCGCACACCCATTTGGGCCCAGCACACTTTCTACGGCGTTCTTCGCATTCACCCATTTGGGTCCCGCACACTTTCTCTACGGCGTCCGGCGCACTCCCTACTTTGGGTCCCGCACACTTTCTACGGCGTTCTGCGCTCACTCTACGTTTGGGTCCACGCACACTTTCTACGGCGTCCGGCTCACTCTCATTTGCGTCCCACACACTTTCTAGGGCGTTCTGCGCACACCCATTTGGGTCACGCACACTTTCTACGGCGTTCTGCGCACACCACATTTAGGGTCCCGCACACTTTTCTACGGCGTCCGACGCTTTCTCGTTTGGGTCCCGCACACTTTCTACGGCGTGCGGCTCACTCTCATCTGGGTCCCACACACTTTCCAGAGCGGTCTGCGCAACCCATTTGGGTCCCCCACCCCTTGCACGGCGTTCTGCGCACCCCCATTTGGGTCCGCACACTCTCTACGGCGTCCGGCGCACTCCCACTTGGGTCCCGCAAACTTTCTACGGCGTTCTGCGCCCACCCATTTGGGTCCCGCACACTTTCTACGGCGTCCTTCGCACACCCATTTGGGTCCCGCACACTCTCTACGGCGTCCGGCGCACTCCCACTTGGGTCCCGCACACTTTCTACGGCGTTCTGCGCACTCTCGTTTGGGTCCCGCACACTTTCTACGGCGTCCGGCTCACTCTCTTTTGGGTCCCGCACACTTTCTACGGCGTTCTGCGCACACCCATTTGGGTCCCGCACACTTTCTACGGCGTCCGACGCACTCTCGTTTGGGTCCCGCACTTTTTCTACGGCGTCCGACGCACTCTCGTTTGGGTCCCGCACACTTTCTACGGCGTCCGGCTCACTCTCATTTGGGTCCCACACACTTTCCAGAGCGTTCTGCGCACACCCATTTGGGTCCAGCACACTTTCTACGGCGTCCTTCGCACACCCATTTGGGTCCCGCACACTCTCTACGGCGTCCGGCGCACTCCCACTTGGGTCCCGCACACTTTCTACGGCGTTCTGCGCACTCTCGTTTGGGTCCCGCACACTTTCTACGGCGTCCGGCTCACTCTCTTTTGGGTCCCGCACACTTTCTACGGCGTTCTGCGCACACCCATTTGGGTCCCGCACACTTTCTACGGCGTCCGACGCACTCTCGTTTGGGTCCCGCACACTTTCTACGCCGTCCGGCTCACTCTCATCTGCGTCCCACACTTTCCAGAGCGTTCTGCGCCCACCCATTTGGGCCCAGCACACTTTCTACGGCGTTCTTCGCACACCCATTTGGGTCCCGCACACTCTCTACGGCGTCCGGCGCACTCCCACTTGGGTCCCGCACACTTTCTACGGCGTTCTGCGCACTCTCGTTTGGGTCCCGCACACTTTCTACGGCGTCCGGCTCACTCTCATTTGCGTCCCACACACTTTCTAGGGCGTTCTGCGCACACCCATTTGGGTCCCGCACACTTTCTACGGCGTTCTGCGCACACCCATTTGGGTCCCGCACACTTTCTACGGCGTCCGACGCTTTCTCGTTTGGGTCCCGCACACTTTCTACGGCGTCCGGCTCACTCTCATCTGGGTCCCACACACTTTCCAGAGCGTTCTGCGCAACCCATTTGGGTCCCGCACACTTTGTACTACGTTCTGCGCACACCCATTTGGGTCCCGCACACTCTCTACGGCGTCCGGCGCACTCCCACTTGGGTCCCGCACACTTTCTACGGCGTTCTGCGCCCACCCATTTGGGTCCCGCACACTCTCTACGGCGTCCGGCGCACTCCCACTTGGGTCCCGCACACTTTCTACGGCGTTCTGCGCACTCTCGTTTGGGTCCCGCACACTTTCTACGGCGTCCGGCTCACTCTCTTTTGGGTCCCGCACACTTTCTACGGCGTTCTGCGCACACCCATTTGGGTCCCGCACACTTTCTACGGCGTCCGACGCACTCTCGTTTGGGTCCCGCACACTTTCTACGGCGTCCGGCTCACTCTCATCTGGGTCCCACACACTTTCCAGAGCGTTCTGCGCACACCCATTTGGGCCCAGCACACTTTCTACGGCGTTCTTCGCACACCCATTTGGGTCCCGCACACTCTCTACGGCGTCCGGCGCACTCCACTCGGGTCACACACTTTCTACGGCGTTCTGCGCACTCTCGTTTGGGTCCCGCACACTTTCTACGGCGTCCGACTCACTCTCATTTGCGTCCCACACACTTTCTAGGGCGTTCTGCGCACACCCATTTGGGTCCCGCACACTTTCTACGGCGTTCTGCGCACACCCATTTGAGTCCCGCACACTTTCTACGGCGTCCGACGCACTCTCGTTTGGGTCCCGCACACCTTCTACGGCGTCCGGCTCACTCTCATCTGGGTCCCACACACTTTCCAGAGCGTTCTGCGCAACCCATTTGGGTCCCGCACACTTTGTACGACGTTCTGCCCACACCCATTTGGGTCCCCCACCCTCTCTCCGGCGTCCGGCGCACTCCCACTTGGGTCCCGCAAACTTTCTACGGCGTTCTGCGCCCACCCATTTGGGTCCCGCACACTTTCTACGGCGTCCGGCGCACTCTCATTTGGGTCCTACACACTTTCTAGGGCGTTCTGCGCACATCCATTTGGGTCCAGCATACTTTCTACGGCGTTCTGCGCACACCCATCTGGGTCCCACACATTTACTACGGCGTTCTACGCACACCCATTTGAGTTCCGCACACTTTCTACGGCGTTCGGCGCATTCCCACGTGGGTCCCGCACACTTTCTACGGCATCCGGCGCACTCTCGCTTGGGTCCCGCCCACTTTCTACGGCGTCCGGCGCACTCTCATTTGGGTCCCACACACTTTCTAGGGCGTTCTGCGCACTCCCACTTGGGTCCCGCACACTTTCTACGGCGTCCGGCGCACTCTCATTTGGGTCCCACACACTTTCTAGGGCTTTCTGCGCACACCCGTTTGGGTCCCGCACAATTTCTACGGCGTCAGGCGCACTCCCACTTGGGTCCCGCACACTTTCTACGGCGTTCTGCACACACCTATTTGGGTCCCACACACTTTCTACGGCGTCCGGCGCACTCCTACTTTGGTCACACACATGTTCTACGACGTCTTTCGCACTCCCGCTGGGGTCCCGCACAGTATCTACGGCGTTCTGTGGCGCACTTCTGAGTCACACCGTGCGGCGTTTCAAAAAGTACTTCCGAGATCCCGCCGTATTGATTGAAGCGTTGCCCCGTCAAATCCTGAGCAAAAGCCTATCAGTAACGGTGTTCATTTCACTAGTTAATTTTTACGAATAAGCAAACGTCGGTTGGTTTTTAATAACATGTTTACGTGTTTTTGTCTTTCTTTACCCTCAATTTTGAGGTTCCGCAAAAATTGAGCTACCAACTTCAAAATTTGACAGGAGCTAGGTGCAAACAAAACCAGCTTCCTGGCCAAAAATGAGCTCTCTAGCTCAACGATAAGTGTTCCAACAAGATCGTGAACGCCAACTGAAAAAAAAGGAGATGAACATTTTTTCGACCAAAATGACGTGATTTTGAAACTTTTTCTCGAATCTCAGGCAACCATTCCGGACCATTTTTTGAACAGTTATTCAACTTTCTAAAGTGTATTAAATGCGAAAAGAACGGTCTTCCTACGTTTACTCTGGACCCTGATACTGAGATCAGGGGGTTGCGCGATGGCAAATCAAAGCCAAATCTGGTGAGCGCTTCGCGCTCACCACAATATATTCACGAAACGGTTGGCTATATCAGAAAAATAAACGAATTATTAGTATATACGGCAATATGTGCAAACAACTGCTTCTCATCATTCAATTCCGATAGGAAGTGACTGCAAAACAATAACTCGGGCACCTGTTCAACAAATATGCTATTGAAACCCGCCGCCGCTGTCTTAGGCATCTTTCGCAATTCTCGCCGCAAGCGTGGCACACGCGTGACGCGCTAAAACCGCGGTGGGCTATGAAAGTTCTCATAGCACGGGACGCGCGTGCCGCCCATCCAGCGCCGCCATAGCGGCACCGTCGTAGTCAAGAGTACCGTCCAAGGGGTGTTTGGTATGATATGAGAGGGTAGATTTGATAATACGAAAGTAGAAACTCCTCCGCCGAGAGATGACCTTGGAGCATGATAAGCAGTATAGCCAGGAATGTTAGGGTGTCGAGCAGTAGCGGAAGGAGACAGCATGGTTTCCTGAGCCATAAAAACATCAGGATGATGAGTGCGTGCAAAAAGAGAGAGTTCATATAGCTTGGCATGAACCCCGTTGAGGTTAATACAGTGCGTCGCATAAGTATACGAACGCCCTCAAATTTCAAAGTTGGGCAATTCGAACGAAGTTTCAAGCATCGGTACCGGTCTCTATGTTTTTCGTTATGCCGAAAACGGTAGGTCACATTGTAGGAAGGCAAATCGTACAGTTTTTCCTTCTTCACATACAGAAATTCATTTTTTAGCCGTCGCATAAGTAAACGAACACTTCAGAGAAACGAAATTTTTGTACAAGAGACATCCGAAAAAATCCTGTTTCAAGCGGGATAGTAAAGAATGTAGTTGTATGCGTAAATTATCATCATGCAACGCGGATCACTTCTCTCTTCCGAAGAACAGACCCAGGCCCGGGCTCTCTACGCCGCCGGTCATGGAGTCCGACAAATCTCTCGGCAAATTGGACGTTCACCAAGCTGCATCTCTTCATTTCTACGGAATCCGGACTCCTACGGAATGCGTGTTCGCTCTGGGAGGCCTCGGAAGCTCACTGGACACGACGAACGACGCATCGTCAGAAGAAGCTCCAACACAATGGTGTCTAGCGCGACCGTCCGCTCCGAACTCTCGCTGAATGTGTCAAAGGATACCATCCTCCGTTCGATCCATCGCAACGAAAACATCGAAGGAGCCGTAACGCAAAGGCTCCGCGCTTGGAAGAACGCCACAAGTCGGCCAGGCTCGAGTTCGCCCGTTTAAACTTGGGTACAAATTGGAGGAAGGTGAGCTGAATCGCGTGCTATCCAATTTCATGGAAAATTTTGAGCCCGTTGCTTCAGGTTGCCTTCTCGGACGAGAAAAATTTTAATTTGGATGGTCCGGATGGTTCGAGGCACTACTGGCGGGATCTCCGGAAGGAGCCGGCTTTCTTCAGCCGAAGGAACTTTGGCGGAGGAAACGTGATGGTTTGGGCAGCCTTCACAGCAACTGGGAAGGTCAGAACCGCATTCGTATTGAATCGTATGGATTCACTTGTGTACCAGGAAGTGTTGGCTCCGCATCTTCTTCCGTACTTTCGTCGTCGGCGACGTTAGGGCTTCCGTCATGTCCAAGATAATGCCACTATACACGTCAGCCGATCTACTCTGGAGTGGCTCCGATGCATCAACGTCGATACTCTGCCTTGGCCAGCGATCAGCCCGGATCTGAATCCTATCGAGAACCTTTGGAGAATCATTGTTCGCAAGATCTACGAGGATCGGAGGCGATACGGAACTGTGGAGCCACTCAAGGAGGCCATCGCGGACGCATGAAACGAAATTGACCAAGGGACCCTCTAGAACCTCAGTGATAGCTTGATAGATAGACTATTTGAACTTATTTCGCGTAACGGTGGTGTAACATCATACTGAAGACTTTTTCCATATGTATTGTTTGGAATTACTCGATAAAGTTATGAATTTCCCAAGTGTTCGTATACTTATGCGACGGCTAAAAAATGACTTTCTGTATGTAAAAAGGAAAAAGTGTACGATTTGCCTTCATACAATGTGACCTACCGTTTTCGGCATAGCGGAAAACATACAAACCGGTGCCGATGCTTGAAACGTCGTTCGAATTGTCCAACCATGAAATTTCAGGGTGTTTGTATACTTATGCGACGCACTGTATGTACAATAGAGAGGGGGCGGTTGGAGAATGAGGAATCAGAGTTGTTGGGGGTGGAGCACTGAACACAACGGAATGAAGGATCGTGATGCCTCGCAGAACTGAGGCCCGAACAGGAGAGATGCACCCACCTCTGACATCCAAATCATTGGACACTTTTTCCATTCCAGGTGACATCCTTGCTGCATGTGGCGCATGGGTACTTCTGAGCGGGTCCTGGATTCCTCTCGACACCGGTCCTTTGCAGTGGAATCTTTAGAAGAGCTGCGACCAGCCAGCACCTCTCCAATGACAAAAACCCTCTTTGCGAAGTGCTTGACGTCGGTTTGCACGAAGGTAGTCTTCTTTCCTCCACACTGCCACGGCACGAACGTACGACATCTCGGCAGCACCAAAATGATGGAATGAAAGTCTCTAAATTGCATCCGCGCTCTAATCAAAATCACACTCTGTGGGTTTGCCGGCGACTCCGCCGCGGATTTTTCAAGGCCACGCCCCAAATTGCTTGCTCGCTCGCACCTTTGTCACTATGCCGAAGCCTTAGGCCGTAGTTATACACGGAATTAGCAAGACAACTACCATTTATGGGGGTGTGTATACAAGTCTGTTGGTACCTGCTCGTTGGTGCCCCTGCTTCTACTGAACCCAGCAGACGTTTGAGTGTACACAGGGAACGTTCGAGCGATATAGCGTGCACAACTATATCGCGAAAGTATCCCGCACTTTGCATAAAGGTGTCGCCCTCCGGCACACGAAGGCCTCTGGTCCATAACACCTTAGGATCCGTACCTAAGGAGTCATGGAGTCTTTGGCCACAAGCCACAATTTCGCCACCCTGAACTGTCGATCGCTGTCGAGTGATATCCAAAAAACTGCGCTATCCAGGCTTCTGAGCTAGTTCCATGGGCCGTTTGTTGCTTTGTAGGAAACTCGCCTCAAGGATAGACCCGTCATCAGCGTCGGAGAGTACACCATCTACTGCGGTAACGCTGACGATAGGAGAGTGGGAGGCTGTGCAATAGCTGTAAGGAAGGATTTCAATGGTATGGTCAAGGAGTTCGGCTCAACGTCGTGTCGGAATGCATTCGTACGACTGCGGGATCACAGAGGATTCAATCTGTGGATAGTGAGTGCTCATGCGCCCACTGAAACCGCCGAAGACAATTCGAAGGATGCGTTTTATGAGGAACTAAATACGTTGCTGGCCAGGATACCTTGTCAACATGCTGTTGTCGTGGGGATTGACGCAAATGCGAAGATGGGACTTGATCAGGAATCCGAAGTACTCGGTAAATGGTTCTTCTCAGTGGAGAAAACATCGGACAATGGCTACCGCCTTGTCGACTTGTGTGAACGTAGAGGTCTGATTATTGCATCGACATTCAAGAGGAATCATCGCCGCCATCAGCTTACGTGTTAGGGACCATATCTCTGGAAGAGCAGCGGAAGCGCAAGATGACAACTTTGAAACCACAGCTCGTCCATGTTCTGATTCGGACTTTTCCATTGTCGGACATCCGAAGATCTAGAACTGTGTAGAATGTCGCATTCGATTCGGATAACCGTCCAGTTCTGCCGAACTTCACTGCGAGGATTCATAAGGGGAAGCGAGGGGCTAAGCCTCTCCAGAGGATTGATACGACAAGTCTCAGGGATGAAGAATGAAGAAGGAAATTCCGACAACGCATTTCTGTTCATATTGGAGTACGGACTAAGAAGAAACTTTGCGACGCGGACTCTTTCGTCAAGTGCATCCAGGACGCTTCGAAAGAGGCACTCCCGGTTGTACAGCCCAGGAAGAAGCTCGCCTACGTCTCAGAGAAAACATCTACTTACAACAGAGTATGTGCTCTCCGAACTGCAGGAAACTTCGTGGAGGACAAGCGTCTCAGGAGGAAGTTGCGTTGGCAGCTTCAAAATGACCGCGAACGAGAATGGACGTGTAGAGCTTAGGAGTTTGAGAAGGCTTGGGAGGAGAAGAATCCGAGGAAAGCCTACACGTTGCTGCGACAGTATAGCGGCAAGATGAAGAGATGTTCTGCTGTCCTCAACACTACCAATGGAGTTGCAGTTGGTGATGCGACGCTGCCATTATGGAAGGATTACTTCAGTTCACTTCTGAATCGTCCAGCGCCGTCAGTACCAGAGCTGCCGCATGTTCAGAGAGCACATTACGATGTCAGTGAGGAACCGCCGACTGAGGCTGAAGTTTCGAATTGTGTCCGGAAAATGAAGAATGGAAAGGCAGGTGGAGATGACAACATCACTGCTAAAATGCTGAAAGCTCTTCCTCCGTCTGGGATTCGTGAAAAACCAACACCATCCGTGCCATATGGATGAGCGAAAGGATACCCGATTCGTGGAGACATGCGATCATCGTACCTCTTCACAAGAAGCTATCCGTCACGGATCCTAAGAACTACAGAGGAATCTCTCTACTTCGTGTCATGTACAAGGTTTTAGAACGTATCATTCTCGAGCGACTCATCAAACATCGTGAGGAAACGACCAGAGAGGAGCAAGCCGGTTTTCGACCTGGAAGATCGACCATCGACCAAGTGTTCGTTGTGGGAAGATTATTCGAATCCTGGCAGCGGTATTCGAAACCATTACAGCTTGCTTTTTTTTGACTTTGAAGCCGCGTTCGACTCTCCTCATCGTGATCGATTGCTCAATGCTCTGCGAGAAGATGGAGTCTCGGAAAAGTATGTTCGGTTAATCGAGGACATGAACAAAGGAACAACAGCAGCAATTCTTACACCTGTCGGATTTACGTCAGCTTTCGAGGTGAAAACAGGAGTAAGGCAAGGAGCCGTTGCAGGACCTTTTGTTTTCAACTTCGCCGTTGATGACATCATGCGTAGAGTTGCAGAACAGTTTCCTGCGGATGTGATCCTAACACCATCAGGACGCTCCCTTGTCGACCTGGAGTACGCCGATGACATTGTGTTATTCGCTGAAAACAACGCAAAACTGCGAAGGATTGTGACCCTCGTATCGAAGTGTGCCGCAGCCTATGGACTTCGTCTTCGTCCGGACAAATGCAAGCAGATGTGGGTCTCTCAGAGGCCTTCTACGGGAGTTTGTGTGGACGGACAACGTATCGAACTGGTGGACAATTTCTGTTATTTGGGCTGTTTGCTGAAGAACGATGTTAGTTATGCAGCGGATAATAAACAACGATGTGTGAAAGCTACGTCTGCATTCAATTCTCTAACCAAGTGTTTGTGGTCTACCCCCATCGCGAAGGAAGTCAAGTTGCGCGTCTACCTATCCGCTATTCGCCCTATCATGATGTACGGATTGGAGACGTGGGCAGCACCGTAGACGCTGATGGAAAGGTTGGATTGCACGGAGAGGAAGCTGTTTAGACGTTTGCTCGGATATTTCTGGCCGCGGATGTGCCACAACGAAGATCTCTAAAACGAGATTGACGCCTAACATCTACGTTTGACACGAGGGAGCTGCCAACATCCCCCAATGCCATCTCAAGCGGCAACGGAAGGTCGTCTTCGTCTGTTGGGGCATATTTTAAGAAGACCGCCAGATCGTCTTATTCAACACGCTCTAAGGATGCTTCCAAGTCCTGTCTGGAAACGGCCGCCTCGACGTAGGCGAAAGTTTTGGACGGATGTGGTGAAGGAGGATTTGAAATCACTCGGCATTGGAAGGCAATTCAGGCGCGATGTTTTACTTCGCAGGAAGTGGAATAGTGATCAATGGATGGATTGTGTTCAAATTGTGGCTGAGGACCGTGACAAATGGACACGGCTGACTACTAGGACGGCACATTTCGGTGGAGATGCGGAATGACTGCGTCAGGCGGAAGCCAACCGATTAAGTAAGTAAGTCAATGTGCGTCCTAACTGTGCTGATGCATGCTAAAAGGAAGAGTTGTCCCAGGAAAACGCGCCGAAAGGCCACACGGAGCAGTTAGGCCGTAGTTATACACCGGCGGGACGTTGTGGAATTAGCAAGACAACTACCACTTATGTGCGTCCTAACTGTGCTAATGCATGCTGAAAGGAAGAGTTGTCCCAGAAAAAAGCGCAGAAAGGCTGTACGGAGCAGTTATACACGCTGCGACACTGTATACTTAATCCTTGCGGGACCTACCCTGTTGGAGATTTGCCAATTCCCATCAGCTGATTATTTTTTAGAACTAAATTTGTTAAGATATCACCAAAACGACATAATGAGCACTGCTATGACAGGAGCAATAGATTTCTAGTGACTCTCTGCAATAAACAAGTGATAGAGGCGTGAAATATCGATGGAACACAATTGAAACGCCCGAGAATTTCCAGTCTGCAATATTGCGTCAAAGACGCAATATTGCAGACGAGTCCCTGATCCACGCAGCAAGCGGCGGCAATGTTATCGCAGGAAGTTTTCATTCCGCTGGCGTATAATTAGGGCCTTAATTACAGCGTCGCGTCGCGCGGCGAATGAGCTCTGAACGCCGCCTCGTGGCGAAGACTACTTTCGAGTCGCGTGCCACATGAGTGAGTCATCATCGCTAAATTCGCTCCACCTTGATTTCGAAACACATCTACGATTTGCGTCCGTGTGCATCCTTGGCGCGCAACCTGCTTGTGGGTCAATGCAATGTTTGGGAAAATCGATTTATTCGAAAAAAGTCGAGTATCGAATTCATTCGAATGTTTCCGTAAATTTTCGAATATTCGACTTTTCGAATAATTCGGGATTTTGAACTTTTAGAATAATCGGTTTTCCGAATGATTCGGGAATTCGCCTTTTTCGAATATTCGACTTTTCGAATAATTCGAAGTCGACTTTTTCAATCTAATGATTTTTCGAATCATTCGACTCGGTCAATGTATACTCGGTACCAGGCTACGGCGCGAGGTGTGATACAACCCAACATTGGTCCGACCCAAGTCAAGCGATTTGCTCAGCCCCCTCCCCTGGGAAAAAGTGATGGCGACGACCGGGGGGGTCCTCATTTCGTAATTTTTTATAGTGAACAAAGTATTTTTAGATCAAGACTGCATTGGTGCAACGATTGTATCAATTAATCAATCATATTAATGCAACAAATAAATGTTTTCCAAGAAGGCAAACAAAAACAACTCTCCTGCGACAATGACACCAAATCTTTTTTCAATGCCTGGACATTGATTAGTGCCCTGAGGGCACATAGTTACAGCTTCGGGCATGAAAACCACGCATAATAATTGGTCATCCAAATGTGAAAATGCACCAAAAATTTCGTGGACGCAGCTTTGAGCCGAACAGCGCTTTACAGGAAGGGGTCCATGGAAAAATCGATAGCTGTGGAATATTTGCAAGTATTTAACGAAATTCGAATTAGGGAGTTTCGCGTTGCTACAAGGTGCGGAAAACCTAGTCACTATACTTGGGCAAAACTGTGAAAATTTTCGAATTTCGAATTTTCGAATATAATTCGAAAATCATTTTTTTAGAATTTCAAATTTTCGAATATATTCGAAAACCAAATTTATCGAATTTCAATTTTTCGAATAAATTCGAAAGTCATTTTTTTCGAATTTCAAATTTCCAAATATATTCGAAAATCAAATTTTTCGAATTTCAAATTTTCGAATAAACTCGGAAAAGGTATTTTTCGAATTTCGAATATACTCGAAAAACTGATTATTCAAATTTTGAATTTTCGAGTATATTCGAAAATCGAAATTTCGAATCTTTGAATATTTTGTCGAATTCGCGAAGGATTTTTTCGAATTTACGAACACTTTTTTCTATTTTTCGGATACAATTTCTCGAATTCACATACGATAGCTTCGATTTACAAAAATATTTAAAAAAATAAATAAATAGCTGTCATTTACTGTGACTATAACTTTGTAGAAATATTCGTCGGTTGCACTTTCTCTTAATCTCAAGCCAATAATCAGGATGGCTGCAGAATCTGTCCCTGTGGTTGGATTGTTCCGGAACTGGTTAAGAGAGCCTACCACAATGTTAGGCGCTATTCGTATGGCACGCGCGGGCGTGGCGTTGGTGTATTAATGGCCTGACGCCTCGCCCGCTCCGCCGTGGCAGCGGCGGACGTAACAAATTTTTTTCGTTATTTTCATTATCAGTCCGTCTTCAATTTGATTTTGTTCAATAATAATCAATTTTAGTGCTTTCTTCTGCTGCTATGATGGTTATCGCATGTACAGCTTTCGCTAGCTCGGCAAAGTTAGGGCCCATTTTAATACGCTCCGCCATAGTGTCGCCGCTGTAATATTCATAGTCTCCGCAATCGCATCACGCGTGTTTAGCACAAGACGCTTGGCTTCAGGCGAAACTTGACCACCACTATCCCTTTCCGGGAAAGCGCCTTATCGCACCCAATCGCCGAGATCCTAGCGCCACTCTCAAAACCTACTCTCACGCCACGATACGGCGCGGCTTAGGCAAATTTGCTGCCGCCGAGCTTGCACGACTTCAGTTGGGGGATAGGGCTGAACCCTCAAGCTTTAAACCCTTACGCCCTTTCGCCACCGCGGAAAATGCCGCTCTTGATCTACAATGAAGCCAGTGTTTTGGATCACTAGAGAATTAGCCGAAAGTTGGCAACTAGCTTCTTTCCATATGAGAATGCTGGCGGAATCGATTCGCGGTCGGAACTGGTAACGAGACAGTAAAGCGCGGCAAACGCCGCTATAGCGGTAATAATGATCGAGAACGTTTTCTCCGCCACCGCCGCGTTTTATCATTTTTCTTAAGGTGCGGCAGTTGGCGCGGCAGCAAAGGTATGAAAAGGGCGTTAGGCCATTGGTATAGTTTTGCGACACGAGGTGCGCTGCACAGCGACAGCGACAATGGCAACGACAGGCATCGGCGCATTTGCAGTATGTCAGCCCTCCACGACACGTCGCTGCGACGGACACGCGACAACTGTTCCTACGACGATCACTACCATTACTCCGATGCTGGCTCCGCATTTGTGCTGAATGCCATGACTGTCGCTCATGGCAGCGACAATGTATACCATTGACCTTAAAGGCAGTGTTCGCGATAAACTTCATCCTCGAATTTTTTATGACAAACGCTTCTCGTGGCTCTCAGAAGAACAGCGTCAAAAAAACGGGACGAAAAGCTACCCAGGAGCCGCAAAACGGCTTAGAAAAAGTGGGCAAACCCCGCCATTGTGGGCAAGCCCGCCTCTTCCCGCCCCTCGACGTCAACAAAGAACACTTGAAATCGTAAGTCGAGCTATGGTTTCCAATCAAAAGCCCCGTTCTTCTCTTCATTCTCAACTTCTCTCTTTACTCAGGTCAGCTCGCATACAATGGCTGCAAATGACGGAAGTTACAAGCCCCGGACAACTCGTCCACCATTTTCCCTAGCTCAATTTTTGAGGGACCATAACTCCATTCCCAGAAGGTCTTGTACAATTCCAGAAGCACCATTGGAATCAGAATGGGACCGGTTTCAAGATAGGCAAAGAAACAGAAAAGCGATTTTTATAGCGAACAATGCCTTTAAGCGACGCTTATACTGCCGCCGCCGAGAGGCGCGGCGTAGTGCCATAATATAATAAAAATCTGCCTAACACCTACATTATAAATGCGGGAACGAGAGAAAAACGGTTTGCATTGACTGGCGGTTGAAGCCAGCTTATCCCACCGATGGAGCACCTTGTACGGTGACGCAATATTCCGCGCGATCCAAGCGTGTGATATCCCCAAGTCGGGCGTAGGGTGAATAGGTCAAGATGGTGCTTTGATAGAGTTTGCTTTCAAAGGTTGATCGGAAAAAAGAAAAAAACTTCTAATGGAATGATGATTGTGCATTTCGATTATTCGAATTTCAAAACTTCGAATATGCTCTTCAAAATATGCGAATTTCGAATAATATTCGAAAGTCTGTTTTTGAAATATTCGAATTTCGAATATTATTCGAAAGTCTGTTTTTGAAATACTCGAATTTCGAATATTATTCGAAACCGCTTCTCACGAAGTATTCGAATTCCGAATATTAATCGAAAGCCCGGTTTCCAAATATTCGAATTTCGAATACTATTCGAAAACCAAAATTTTCGAATTTTGAATTATTTGAAATTCGAAAAATCATTCGAATATTTTTCAAATAATTTAATTTGGTCCGAAGTATACTAGTCACGGACTCAATTGATCAATTTCATTCTTCTACCCGGATTGTATCACACCTGAAAATGGGTATTCAAAGGCCGTTTTAAACCGGGTAAAAGAACGAAATTAATTACTTGGGTCCGTGACTAGGTTTTCCGCACGTTGTAGCAACGCGAAACTCCCTAATTCAAATTTCGTTTAATTCTTGTAGATATTTCACAACTATCGATTTTTTAATGGACCCCATCCTATGTAGCACTTAGAGCTGAGGCCGTGGAATTTTGAGTGCGTTCCCTCATCCGGGTAGTCAATTACAAAATGTGGTTTTCATGACTGAAACCGCACCTATGTAAAAATCCTATGCTTCAGGCGGTATCGAACACTTGGACACGAGTCAATTTCGTGAAGTAAATTGCAAGAAATATGACAATGAACAGTCCTATTCTCAAACAGTCAACAATCTATTATTCCTCAGAATTGCGAAATTTTTTTCCTCTAGCGGGATCGAACCTGTGAATCCTAAATCGCCTAAAAATGTATCTTCGATTACGAAATTCCAGAACATCTGTGTCATTTCGTTGAGAGAATAGTCCGTTTGTAATGAACTCGATGACAGCGACTACTCGACACCACAGCTGCTGACATATCCAGGAGCACATTGACGACACACCTTACCTGGCCCGACTCCTCCTCCCATGTTAGAGTCATTAACGATGGCCATGCTACTGTCGTCTATTATCTTGTATGCTTTATCACCAGTGAATGGTAGACTCTTCTTGTGTGTTCCTGCCTTATTTTTACATCTCCATTTCATTTCTTGCCTTATTTTTTCAGAGTTGTTTCTCGCTTTTCAGTTTCTTTTTTGATCTCCTGTCTTTTTGCTCTCTCAGTATAATCTCCAGTTTTATTTTGGCCTCTTTATTGCGATCTCACTCTGCAATCTCTGTTTGCCGTCATTTTTATACTAACTGTGTGGCTCTCAACCCCCCGCTCTGATAGAAGTCCATCTTGGTTCTTAGTTGACCGAAGGTCTGACCCCCCATCGCACCGGATGTCGACGGGTCCGACCCCCCCCCCTCTGTGATACATCACACTTCACGCCGAACCCTGTATCAGACTCAGATAAGACTAGTCGTTTGCAGGTTCCCAGGCTATTTAAAGACAGTGTTCACGATAAATTTCACTTCCGATATCGTCACGGTTTTACTGAAGGTCTGGTGCCCTATATAGCAAGGCATGCTTAAAAAGGACACGAAAGACGCGTTTTTGAGCAAGGATGGGCCCTCTCTTGTTCACGTTGATTTTTGAGCGTGGAGGAGTTGACCGCTATGAAGGATGATACCTATCAGTGCAATGAAGCGATCAGCCCACTTATCAGCACTTCCTTCACTTGATCATTCCTTTAATCTGAGTCTTCATTTGTTCTTTTGATGGGCGGATCTGGGGCACGGGGCGTGTCTGGGGCACCAAAACGCTTGTTTGCAGCCGTTATTTAGCAGCTCCTGGCTCGTTTTCTACCGTTTTTTTTCGACACTAGGAGCCTAGGATCCTTCTCGCCTTTTAGTTCACTGTGGAAAGTCAACAAGGATGACCATCGTGAACGCTGCCTTTAAATCTCCGGCACAAGATGCCGCAAAACATCAGAATGACGACGTCGAACCGCCCTTATATCCTCCTGTCTCAGGCTCCAGAGGCTCGTAGAAGGCCACTTCCGCCTCGTAAGTTCTATAGCGACTCGGCTTCCTCTTCGAAACAGCCAACCGGTTGACCTAAGGTACAGGTATCTAAACGCGGAGCTCCAGCTCCTAGCCGTGCTCGCGAACGAAACCGCTCGTGAAGAGGATGTCAACCTGAGCGTGCGTCGCGGCCGGGCCACCCGCGCTGACCCTAACCCGTCGCCCAAGTCCAACCCACAGGGCTTCACGCATTACTCCATCGATCACCACACGTGGGCTTACCTAGCGCGACCTCGGCCCATTCGCGTCCTACGGGAGAACCTAGCACAGGCAACCCCTCACATGCTCCTGGACACCTACCAACATCTTCCAGACGCGAGGTATCTGGAAACCAAGTTTGCTAAAACTTCACTCCCTCGGGTAGAGCTTCGTGCAGATCGTTCCCCTGCCCACATTCCGATCATAGGGGCCCAATACCTTGAAGACACGATCGCCTTCAGGTAGCGCTCGGCTCTTGTAATATAACAGCTTTTGGCCAGGGAGTACGTAGACAAAGGCGTGGTAAATCTACCAGCCACACCTCCTGGGGAACATCCAGCCAAAACTAATTCCCCTTTACGGAAAGGGTATCGCCCGGTTTTATATCGAGTAGTGTCCACCTGGTGGGGTACGGGAGTAATCCTGGAAGCAAAAGACCTCTTCACCGTCTGACCGGATCGACGAGGTCTGCATTGCATCACTCTGAATCACTTCGCTATCAATGTGTTTACGGGTAAGCCAGGTTTCAATGAGCCCATGGTCTCGGTCAAAGACTTCGTTTAGATCTACGACGTCAAACCGATTCGCAAGGCCATCGACCAGCCAGAGGCTACCCTCAGGGCTGCCAGAGTGCCCCGCAAAACAGCTTTGAAAAATAACTCAACGTTTTTTTATAAGGGCATCGCATTTTGCTTCCGTCAGTACCTACACCCTAGAAAATCCCTGCTTTGCCAGTGCACTTTCGACGCTGATCGTGTGACTCTCTTGCGAGCCGTGTTCGAAGGCACGCCTGAAGAGGTGACACTCACTGCATCCATATGCGAGTTTAATATCGCGGAGGTCGAGCAGGATCAGTTTTAAGTTGTCCGCGCTTGAGCCAACGTATCTTGTGTTATGAGATTTTCAGAGCCTTCAGTATCACAAGACGCACGGGCAACGCTTTGTCGGCTTATACGTCAGTTCTCACCGATGCACGCGAAGGAGGGACTGGTACCACTGAAAGTATTGAAAGCTCCAGCGACGGAAACACTCTGGCTAGCCGGCCGAGCAGGGCAGTTTAATAATTATGATTCTAACCCAATTGCTGCACGTAGTACTATGTCTAAGGTAGTTGCAGTTGCATGCGCAGCCTTGACTGCTATCAACTTCAACGAGGACGACCGCCACTCCCACTGGGTTACGGCAGCGACACCCCATCGGTCCCATTTTCCAGCACAGTTCAACCTGACCCTGCCGGGGATGCCCGCCGTGGCGGGATGGATAGCAAATCGCCCGGTCACTCTTTGTATATCTGGAACCAATTTATTAGCGCGCACTAAAATCAGGCATGTAGAGGCCCTACAAGCGCAGAGGTCTCTTAAGCTATGCTTAGAAGCGTTCAACTGGTCGCATAACTCCATCCGCAGGTCCGTTGAAGACCACGGTCGTGTCATCAGGTACACGGTCTTCACGGAGGTTCGCGTTCAGCTTGCCGAGCAAATGACCCAAGCAAATCCGACCTACGACGCGATTACGCGCATGAAGATTTTCGGGTCCCTCGCAGCGAACTGCATGACCAGTACAATTGTAGATACCATCTATGGTCGAGTACACTTAACCGCACAACAAACCGCCGGCTGGGAATCCGTCACGCAGCTGGCCCCAGATTACACTGTACGGGGCAGCCCCACACAATTGACCTCTGACCAGAAAGACGCTGTCCTTCTCGGGATCAACCAACACCCTGTGGCGGCCATCCTGGCGGCGTTTGGTACGAGTAAGACTAGGGTGGGCGCACTCATTGCTGCCCTGATCGCATCGCGACACCACTGTGCGGTCGTCGTAACAGCGACGATGAATGCGGCGGTAGCCCAGTTTACAGAGGCTTTATTATCACTGGATGAATTTCGCGACCTCAACGAGTCGCGTTTTCTTTCATAATCGGCCGCGATGGAGAACCGGTGCCCCACGTCTGTCGACATTAACGAGATTCTCAAGAATCTCGGAGAGGAGTATGCCAACCGCCTATCCGACGACGAGCTGGTGATTGGCAGTAATTTCAGGGACGATCGGCAAACTGTGGAGGACTACCTCGCAAACCCGGAGCGGCAGGCGCACATGAAGGAAGGAGAACTGGAGCAATAAGGGTTAGCAGAGCGTAATGTTTCGCGGCGTATTGAGCGCATCGTCCATATCATGCCCTTCTATTTTGTGCATTACCACGGCGTCACTGCTTAATGCTACGCACCCCAAGGACGGCTTGTTCCGCACCTTAGTGGAACAGTTTAGCGTTATTGTAGACGACGCAAATACCCGAGCCAGCTCTGGCAGCAATAATGAGCCGTTTTCCCCAGGCCCGCCACGCTTACGTCGGAATATCCATCCGTTGGAGCCTTATGCAGACTGCCATAAAACCTCCAATCGCGCGCGATTCTGCGTCCGGAGCGTGCTGTATCAAGCTCGCGCAGTTCAAGTAGCATCGCTCGTCATCACATTTGAGC
This sequence comes from Aplectana chamaeleonis, assembly GCA_029168955.1. Lineage (NCBI taxonomy): Eukaryota > Metazoa > Nematoda > Chromadorea > Rhabditida > Cosmocercidae > Aplectana > Aplectana chamaeleonis. The sequence goes on along the minus strand of JAPDOI010001169.1, from coordinate 155,686 downwards.
ACATCCCGCGCTCAACGCACTTCCAAATCGTATTGCGTGCAGTGGTGCTCTCATAAGCGGTGTAGAGCCAGACGCACGCCGTCTCCTCTCGTCAGTGACGCGCTTCCCTTCTCCAAAAGTACATTTCATGTTCCTAGACGTCGATGGCGCTTCCTCAAAGGCAATTGGCAAATCTCACTACAGTGACTACAGTGAGACGGAGGCTAATGCTTTCACAAACCTGTTGGAGCGCTTAATTGCCCGCGAAATACCCACAAGCTCCATTCGCGTAATATATTTCTTTAGGGAGCAGTCACTACGCTTGCAAAGCCGCATAGAGACGCTCGCCATAGAACTCGTGACAGTGGGCTCAGTCCAGGGTAGAGAAAAAGAAGTCGTCATTTTGTTAACAACCAGGACGCATTTCGTTTCAGATGTAATGGAGTTTTTCGACGATTACCGCAAGATTAACGTGGCAATTACTCGTTGCCGACACGGGCAGTTTATTCTCGGCATGCTGCTTCCGTGCGACAAGTCCCCGTATGGCGACGGGCTCTCGAATGAGCGGAATCTCTTCAATCAATCGTGAAGCCCAGCCAATTTCCTCGGTAGTTTGGCAACTTGCGTTTGATGACTCGTAGTTAGTTATTTTACCTTCATTTCGAATCCCGAAATTTTCAGTTGGGTAGAGGGGGAGGTGTAAGCTGCGCGGCACGTTGGAAGTGCCTTACTGCATTACCAAGACGGAAGGCAGAATAGATTTATGTCGAAATAGTCATTACACATACGGTTGAAGATCTTGCACAGAAGAATATATGTACAGTTAAACTGTTTTTCTGCCTTCGAGGTTAATATTGTGGACAGATTTTATTGGTTCGGCCTGAGCGTTTCGACGATTATCGTCGTCTTCAGAGGCCTGGAAAGCAGTACAAGGTTATGATGTGCTCTCTAGACCATCAAATACTGCCACAGCTCTAGCGTTTCCGAGAGCTCCTCAAGTTAGAAACGCGAAAGCTCAGTCAAAAAGATTCGGAAACTCACACATCTATCTGCCCACCGAGCAGCGTTACGTCTGCTGTTAACGAGAGACCAGTAAGGAATGGATGGTGCCGCGCGTTGTGCCATTTGATAGTAGATGATAGGCACGCACGCGCCGCTAATCGGCCAAATTTCGAGGTCGCAATGCGGAACGAACGGCAAGAGGTCGTTTGTTAAGGACGGAATCTCGAACCGGCTGTTCATCGTTGGGTTCCTGGCGTATATCCAGAAAGCCTCCAACGCTTTTCGCGCTGAAATATCTGTCTCAACTGTCAAAATGGCGCACCCGACATTAAAACATTACACATTACACATGTTTCGAACAGCAACAGAAATGTGCACAGGCGAAGGTGAGCGCCAAGAATCGAGACGATTAGCCTCGCTTGCAGCTATAAATAACGGTTACGATGTACCACTCAACCGACATGGTAGACGTCATGCAACGCCGAGACAGCTCTCACATCAGGATAGGATATCGATGTGCGTACCTTTTGTTTCTGACCACGTAAGTGCTGCAATACAGCGTAGCATCGCACGAGTACACCTCGAAAATGATGTTGTCCTTGTAAGCATACCTAATGACAACATCAAACGTCAGTTGGTAAGAAATAGGTTATACGACGTTGAGTGTGTGTCAGAAAACTGTGTTGTATGCCAATATGGTACAGCTGGAGACTGTTCGAAGGTAGGGGTAATCTACCAGATTGAATGTGAAGCATGTCAAGCTACCCATATTGGGGGAGACAGGAAGAATGCTCGCTACACGTGTGAAGGAACATCTGGCCGGCAAAAGGCGTAGCGTCACAACAACACCATTGGGGAAGCACAGGATTGACGATCCCAGCGGTGACGATTTTAATGTCAGGTGCGCCATTTTGGCAGTTGAGACGGATATTTCAGCGCGAAAAGCGTTGTAGGCTTTCTGGATATACGCCAGGAACCCAACGATGAACAGCCGGTTCGAGATTCCGTCCTTAACAAACGACCTCTTGCCGTTCATTCCGCATTGCGACCTCTAAATTTGGCCGGTTAGCGGCGCGTGCGTGTGCGTGCCTATCATCTACTATCAAATGGCACAACGCGCGGCACCATCCATTCCTTACTGGTCTCTCGTTAACAGCAGACGTAACGCTGCTCGGTGGGCAGATAGATGTGTGAGTTTCGAATCTTTTGACTGAGCTTACGGGTTTCTAACTTGAGGAGCTCTCGGAAACGCTAGAGCTGTGGCAGTATTTGATGGTCTAGAGAGCACATCATAACCTTGTACTGCTTTCCAGGCCTCTGAAGACGACGATAATCGTCGAAACGCTCAGGCCGAACCAATAAAATCTGTCCACAATATTAACCTCGAAGGCAGAAAAACAGTTTAACTCTACTATACGAAAATGCCGAGGTTGCAAGATAGGAGAAGCTGGAGAATATATGTACAGCTATGGCATTGTAAGGCCATCCGTAATGGTGACGGAAGTTGGTGATGAGTAGATCGTGGAAGACAGCTGGGGGATAGGGTGATCCGCCGGACTTCGTGTAGTCGACTCCTCGCTTCTCTGCAATAAAGTTGTGCCCTGAAACTGTGGAGTTCAGCGGAGAAGAGAAACAATTCGAAAGGGTACCGCGATACGCCACGCGGTGGTCCTCACACCTCCCCCTTTATCCAAAGTCCGTCCCGGACTTCCTGAGGAACTCGGGGCTCAAAAAATAAGGTGAAATAACTCACCACGAGTCATCAAACGCTAGTTGCCAAAGTACCGAGAAAGTTCGTGGGCTTCACGATTGTTTGAAGAGATTCCGCCCATTCGCGAGCCCGTCGCCATACGGGGACTTGTCGCAGGGAAGCAGTATGTCCGAGAACAAACTGGTCATGTCATTGCCACGCTAATCTTCCGGTAATCGTCGAAAGACTCCGTTGCATCTGAAACGAAATGCGTCCTGGCTGTTAACAAAACGACCACGTCTTTTTCTCTGCCCTTGACTGAGTCCACTGTCGTGAGTTCTATGCCGAGCGTATCTGATCGGCTTTGCAAGCTTAGTGACTGTTCTCTATAGAAAGATATTACGCAAATAGAGCTTGTGGGTATTTCGCGAGCAATTAAGCGCTCCAACATGTTAACGCAAGCGTTGTACAGCTATAGAATTGTACTTAAACCATCATTGATTTGGATCATTCAATTTTCATAACTTGTTGTTCTCGTCATGTATGTCTGACGAATCATTGCCAGATTTCCTTCTACACAAAAAATCGCGAGCGTCGAACAGCAAAGCATTCTAAACACTGAAGCTAAAGCTCAACGAATTCGGCTAAACGAATCCTTCGCTGCACGTGATGGGCTGTAGTGCAACGCATTAGACATTGTATTTCTCTTCATCTATACATGAATAAGAACATATCGTCCATCACCGGAGGAGGGATCGCCGCGACGCTGCTTGGCGGGAAAAATTGCGCGCGGGAAAACGAAGGGAGAGTGGCTATTGATCGCACAATTTTTCCCGATAGGCAGCGTCGCGGCGATCCCTCATCCAGTGATGGACGATACAAGTAACAATGACTTAAGGAATACGACGAAACAGAAGCAACGAGTACCAATCAGAATCCTGAGAACACAAACTGTGGCGGTCCTCATGCACAGGATGGTTGCTTGGCCACCAAGTTATTTCCTTCCGTCTACACAAACGGTATATTCCTCCATTAGTAGCTGCGGCCGCTTGCCAAGTTACCTTCGCACCCCCTCTTATCGTTTCTCAAGGTATGTTGAGCCTCAGGGAGTTTTAACTGCAGCTTGTCTACCTTAGGGATGAACTTCTCAGCTCAAATGGCCTCCAAGACACTCAGATCCTTGAGACTCGAAGCCAAAAGCCATCCTGGAAAAGTAATTGACAGAGCTCGGAAGGACCACCTGACGAAGCTGCTCGACCAAGCAAAGTGCAGCACAGGGCGAGAGAGCGTCACACTCTGAACTGATCATCTGGACTCCGTGCCCAAGGAATCAGATTTTGAACGACAAAATTAAATAGAATAAAAATCGGATGCCCTTGGCCTAAAGGGTTCTACGATTTTTCATACAGCCTGGTCCCGCACGGAGTTCGCTCTGATCAATGGACATTATCACGAGGGGGAGGGTCGCCGATCAATTTCCATTTTTTATCGTCCATCACTGGATGAGGGATCGCCGCGACGCTGCTTGGCGGGAAAAGTTGCGCGCGGGAAAACGAAGGTAGAGCGGATATTAATCGCGCAATTTTTTCCCGCCAAGCAGCGTCGCGGCGATCCCTCATCCAGTGATGGACGATAAGTGTTTACGGAAGAAAGACAAGCAAAAAAAACTAACCAATGTTCTCGAATTTGTTGTCTTGTTCGTGACCACAGGGACGAGAGAGAACATCAACGACTTCCTCGAGGCCTGTAATGTGAAAAATAAGCGAGATAAAAGCCGCAGTGAACTAAAAACTTTCCCATCCTTTCCATTTTTGTTAGACTTCGTCTTCTCCTGCTTTCTTTGAAAAGCGGCAAAACCGGAGAGAAGATTCCCTCGCTTCCAGTCAATTCTGAACGGCTCTGAAAAAGGACCTCAGCCACCGGTCATATTTGGCCGATGGGCCGTAGTCCTAATCTGTCGATATGTAAGGGAAGTACGCGAAGACGGGACAAAAAAAATGCCCTGTATGCCTTACTCAATCATCCGCAGTTCCTTTGTGGCCGTTCCGTGCGATCGATTTGCATCCAGAGTTTGTCTATTATCTAGGCGGCCCACAAAATGCTGATGGACGATCTAGAACGGCCTACAGATCACCCCCGGGGGGGGGGGGACAGCAAAAATTGCGAAACCACGAATGTCCCCGGATGAACTTTCTGACCGCCCGCTGGCCAAAAATAACTGCAAAAATGTAAATATTAAAAGATCTGTGCAAGTAATTTTGAAAAACCACCCCATGCGAAGAGCTTTCCGGCGAATCCACATTAAGAATCGTGTCCTATGATAGTAAGTTCGAGTAGCGAGGCCTAAACAGTCCGTGATAAGTCAAACCGTGCTCCGTAGCCTATCTTTTTTTTAAATTCAATAACATTTCATCCATCTGTGAAGCGAATGAAACAATTAGGAAACCTGCTTCATAAGGCAGAAAAGAAATATACTTTACCAACCGAACAGCAAAGCATTAGCAGCAATGGTAGATTGGGGCGCGGTAACTAACAGCAAAATTGTATTTCCGAGTTTTGTGACTTCGTCTTAACCCACTCATGGATCAACACATTCAACGAAAAAAACGTGAGGACAGGATGAAGCGGATGAATCATGAACACCCTATCCACGAATTCGATCGATGGAGACAGCAATGAGCTTATGACGAGGTCCAACATTATAACGGGAACGATAAAGAGGCACTTGGCCGCGAGGCTGCGCTTAGCAATCGGGCGCAAAGTCAATAGCCACCCATCCTTCGTTTTCCCGCGCGCAATCATTCCCGCCAAGCAGCGTCGCGGCTTCCTCCCATCCAGTGATTGACGATAAACTCGTTGATGAAACTGAAATCCCAACCTTTCAAGCCCTCAAAACTCTGATAACTTCGTTGGAGAGTGTCTTCAGCGGAATTCGAATGCAGATTCGCTGAGAACGTGCCGGGTTCGTGCAGAGAATATTCGTCACTTTTCGTGTACGGGGGAAGCCATGCGACGTTTCATAGTAAAGAGTAGAAATTTGAAAGGAACAGAAGTATCAATGAGAATCCTTCACGCAAATGCGACTTGAGCAAAACTCACGAGAGCAAGTTCATTCTCTTCCGCAGTTTCGATAATATCTGTGAATGGATTGCCAGAGAACTTGCTCACATAGGGATTTTCCAGGCAGATCAGACTTCTATTGATATTGGCATGTGAGTGCACTTAGCTTCACTTTTAAAAAATAGGTTCGATTTTGAGAAAGCTGCACTAGCATTTTGCACTGGCTAGCAGTCACAGGCATCGACCGCGATAAATTTCACAATAATCTTCCTCTGGTTAAATGTCCACATCTTCCAAGGTCTCGAAATGTGTGAGTTCCGCGTCCCGAAATCGCTCATTTATAGTAAGTAAGGGGCAAACTTCCTAAAAGCTGAACCTGGACAGAGTAACTCTTCGCATGCACAAAATCACAACTATCAATTATTTGAAAGACTGCACGGCTATTATTAGAAGTCGACTTTTTTTTCGAATGATCGATAATTGTGATCTTGCGAATACAAAGAGATCTGCCCAGGATCAATTTATGAGAAGCTTTCCCTTTACTTGCTTTCTGAACTTCAAAGACAGCTCAAATCATCATGGTCTTCGGGAGAAAATTTGTTTTTATCGGGTGATTCGAAATTCTTCGATGCGCACTTATAGGACACTGTGACTCACTCCAACCAGTAGATGAGCATATCAATGTTTCATCTCGTCAATTAAAAGACACGTTCTGCCTTTGTTTCTTCTATACACTGGAAGCAAAATGAAAGTGGACAGCAGGCATTTATGGAAATCTCGTTAATTGGGGAGGGCACCAAGCAATAACTTGTTCCTGAGCGTTTTCTTTCACAACTTTTCACTTAATTTTATTTTTGTGATGAAAAGATATTTGTTGTGTTCAATAGTATATTCTCATGAGTATATCACAGCAATTGTTTCAGTTACGGACCCTGCTTTTGAAGACGGCGGTACGAAGTTGAATGAAATGTTATAGAATTGTTCGAAGTACACCCCAAAATTGAAAACTAGCTGTCGTAGTTTTTATTGCATACTGACACTGGGAATGTATTGCAGGGAAATCAGATCCGTATGACACATATTGGTTGAGAATGGGAGCTGCTCTATACAGTACCTCGCGAACTGTTTACAAAAAAGGGTTTCGCGGCAATTTTTTTGTGCTCTCAAGGCGCTGCATCGCCATAACTTGCTTCAAAGTGGTCCAATTTCAATTTTAAAGTCATTTCTGGATTGCTTTCATTGAGTACTATACGATAGTGCTACAAAATAATATACATTGCTAGAATTTATTCAAAACATGCATATTTGCATCACAAAATCCCTCATAAGTCATTATGAACTGATCAGACGGTCATGATAGCTGAAATCTTTCATGTTTTGACCTGTGATCGACGTGAATTTTCGAATGAAAATGTTATGTTTTTACAGGATACCGGAGTTAAAAACACTTTCTGCACATAACCTCTGGCACATCCCTAGTGACCTGTTGATTTCGATTATCACCAGCAGCGGAGCGGTGTGCCTCGGTGAAATAAAACTAGTGATAAAGAGGTTTCAACGGAAAAGCCACCGCTCTGCGCTGTGACAACCGAAAACATGAGTTCACTTGGAATGAAACAGAGTCTACCATTGAATTCGCCTCACTGAGAGGAACACGAAGTCTAGTACCTCAAAAACTGATTTCGTCTATTTTGAAGTGAGATATGGCGATGCGGCGCTTTGTGAGCGCAAAAAACGCCACACAGCGAGATTGTTTCCAAAAAAGTTGCTCGGTACTGTAGTAGGCACGCGCTCTGCTCCTAAGATGTACCTTGATAGAGATGGATAATTTCAGCTGCTCAAATCGTCCAATACCGAAAAATCTATTTGCCTGCCGCTAATGAGAAAACATCCTTTACATTCACCGAAATTTGGGACATTTTCGTGGTAGCTGCAAATATATTTGTGGTGTTCAATAGTGTATTCAGCTTTACAACCCATTTTACTAGCCGTGGACCACGAAAACTGCTTGGGCATGCTACGGCTGTAGAGACCACAGTGTGTGGGTGGATCTGTCAACTAACACAGCTCGTGGGTGGTAATACTGAAGCTATCAGAATTCGTACTCGTGACATTTCATCGATCGATAATCAATATTATCGACTTTCGCGCTTATTGCACAAAATGTGGCGAGCAGTGGTGATTGCTGATGGGATTGTGTCTCTTTGTTGGGGAAAGTCATCGATGAATATCAATCAATAACATCAATTTTTCGCCTGTTGCACAAAACGTCGCAATGATTTTTGGTTGTTGATGGCTCCAGGTCACTTGTTTGTGAAATTCTTCTCATCATGCAAAATCGAATATCAATGTTCAATAAGATCAATTTCTCACCTGTTGCACAAAATCCGGCGGTGAGTGATGTTTTTATGCTTGCGGGCCACAGGTTCAAAAAATTTTACTCATAGGGCGAAATCGTCTGTTAGAGGTTTCATCTTCTCAAAATGGAAATCGTGGAGCAAAATTCAAGTCAGAAAGTGATCCTTCGGGAAAAATATGTGAAGTTTCTAGGAGTTTAGCTTCCTGGTAACGATTTGGCAATGCCATTGAGAAGTCAAAAAGGTTTCAAAAATATCTTGAATTATCCTAAAAATGATTTGGCGTCAAATAGCCAGAAGTAATAAAAAAGCTAGGAAATGAAATGAAATAGCTAAAAATACGATTTGGCGGTTCATCATTGACCGACCATTCAGAAGTAGTGACAGGCGAGGGATCGGATTTTACAAGCTTCTCCGTTAAACATATGGAAGCGAAATCAAGCGCGCAACGGAAGCATTAGATCATTTTTGAAATCTGTAGTAAGGAAATTAGCAGGATCGAACCGGGTGAACGGGGCGCTTCATTTCATTTTGTCTGCTTTGATAAGTTTAACGGAAAATCTCGTAAAATCCGATCCTTCGTCTGTCACTACTTATAAATAGTTGGTCTATGATTGACCGTCAAATCGTATTTTCAATGATTTCATTTGATTTCCTAGCTTTTTCATTACTTCAGACTTCACGCCAAATCACAATCCAAGATATTTCAAGACACTTTTTTGATTTTCAACTTACAATTTCTCGGAAATATGTCAAATCGTTAGTTCTGCCAGGAGACTTAGTTTTTGGAAATTTCACCATATTTAATGATTACGATGCCTGCATATACCAACAACAGCCAAACCAATTCAACAGTAGCTTTTTTCCGCTCTTAAAGTAGTCGGTTGCCCTTTTTACCATGGTTGTCATCGTTGCAGTGTTTACGAAACAAATCGGTTTGTTGTCTCTAGCCGGAGAACTTGGTACCCTATTCGCATGCGCACCCAGAGATGCAAGCAAATTTTGCTCTGAAGTAGAGGGTACGTACGACTATTTATGCGAATTCTGTAAAAGCACACTCACTAAACTAAAACTGGAAATGAAAAGGGAGAGACAGGACTAGCTGACGAATTCTAGTGGAAAGATTGGGTCCCTTTCGTCATTTGTTGCATATAACGATAAAATGTATTCGAGCATGCTCGAACCAATAGAAGTTCTCTTCGACAACATCATAACCAGTAGGCAATGGCGAGAAGGAGTCAACACACACTTTCAAAGTTTTCGTCCTGTTGTGTCGCCGATATCTCAGAACTTTTGAAACAAGCTGTTGACACGCAATCCGCTAGAAACGGATTCTCCCCGTACCGAACGCGCAGCAAGCAGAACCTAACGCTAGGTAGGGGAACGAGGGGAACCATGCACCGAAGCGAGCGGAAGCAAACGCCAAGCAAGTAGAAGCTAACGCTGAGCAAGCACAACCTTACGTTAGGCACGGGAACGAGTGGAACCATGCATCGAAGCGAGCGGAAGCAAACGCCAAGCAAGTAGAAGCTAACGCTGAGCAAGCAGAACCTTCCGTTAGGCAGGGGAACGAGTGGAACCATGCACCGAAGCGAGCGGAAGCGAACGCGAAGCAAGTAGAAGCTAGCGCTGAGCAAGCAGAACCTTACGTTAGGCAGGGGAACGAGTGGAACCATGCACCGAAGCGAGCGGAAGTTAACGGGAAGCAAGCAAAAGCTAACACCAAGCGAGTGGAAGCTAATGCAAGGCAAGCAGCAGCTAAAGCTAAGCGAGTGGAAGCTAATGCAAAGCAAGCAGCAGCTAACGCTAAGCGAGTGGAAGCTAACGCGAAGCAAGCAGAAGCTAACGCTAAACAAGCGAAGGTTAATACCAAGCAAGCGGAACCTCACGATAGGCGGAAGGAGTGAAATGATAACCATGCCGCGTGCCGCGCTGGCGTTGAGTAGTATGAATAGCGCCTCAGGTCGTAATCGTCATTTGAAACGTCATTCTAGGTTTCTTGTCCTAGCATACCTGACGACGGAGGTCATTGCTGGAACTTGCACAGATGTTCAGAAATTTAATTCATAAGGGTCATAATTCGAAGACTCACTGAGCCATTTTGAGCATGTTCGCGAGGACACCTTCCAGGTCAGAGACAAGAAATCCTGATTGATTTCCGCGGAAAAAAACGCCAAAGGAAGAAAGAAAGGTTAAAAATGGCAGCCACTGACGCATTGGGATTCTCTAGCATCCCTAAGTCGAACATTCTAAGCGTATAAAAGATAGGTGAATATCTTGCATTCAATGGCTGCCTATTGACTTCTTGATTGGCGCGAGAGCTGTGCGTAATTACAAATTACGGATTAGGATTTACTAAGAAATACGAAATACAAAATTCAAAAAAAGTTGCGCACAGCCCTGATTGGCTCGTGAATCTTTCGCAAAGGGCACCGACCCTTGCAGAGCAGTGTGATCCACGCGCGCTTCGGCTCCGCTTTGCGGCTGGAGCGATAGTACCAATGCCATATATCATATATCATTGCATCATACTATACCAAAAAGTGCATCATTTGACATTAAAGATAAAAAAGGAATAAAAGTGACAGGGAGAATGAATTAAGGAGATATCAGAGGGTAGCCGAGTCGAACGCAGACCTCAGATATCAGGCAGGACTCGACCTTGCATTGCACGTTTCCAAGCGAGAGTGTTACCATCACACCACCGACACCCCGGTCTATATTCCTCAGCTATCATACATAATGATAAACGGCTAAGAGTTGACCGTTGACCGTTGACCAGAGAATGTGCGGGATCTAGTTAGGAGTGCGCTGAGCGCCGAGTGAAGTGTGTTGGACCCCGCTGGGAGGGCGCCAAGCGTCGTTGGAAGTGTGTGGGACCCAATTGGAAGTGCGCCACGCGCCGTGGAAAGTGTGCGATACTCGACTGGAAGTGTGCCACGCGCAGTGGAAAGTGTGTGGGACCCAGCTGGAACTGAGCCACGCGCCGTGGAAAGTGTGTGGGACCCAACTGGAAGTGCGCCACGCGTCGTGAAAAAGGTGTGGGACACAACTGAGATTGCGTCCAGCGCCGGGGAAAAGTGTGGGACTCATCTGAGTGTGTGCTAAGCGGCGAGAAAAGTGTGCGGTACTCAACTGGGAGTGCGCAGGGGAAGTGTGTGGGCCTAACTGGGTTTCGAGGAGCGATAATTATTTACATCACTCCTTGCAATGATTGGATTATTCTATGCGTCACAATATACGCCTACAAAAACGCCGCGAAACGGCGTGGGTGTGCACCTTGTTTACACATAAACTGTGTAGGCACAGCAACAATCAATCGATGATGGGCATGGATCCGTTAAGCACAAATCGGCACTAAATCCAGTTAAAGGCACAGTCCAAGCTTGTCGGTAAAATTTGACATTATGGTCCAGCCGGTGTGTGTAGCAACCCTGCAAAACGCTGAGTCTCAACTTTTCCGAATAAGCGAAAAAATCGAGCACCCATTCCCTTCCCCCCCTCCCGAATCAGCATTCGCTCCGACCACTTCAGGGGTTTCGGTCTCAATAGGGACAAAACGCGTTATGGATTTGATCAAAATATACGTTCTTCCATTTGTTATCTGTCTATTTTTGCTGTGTGGTCTGCTCCGGTGCGATGGCTGCGAGCGACGAGGGAAAACAGGACCGAGACAACTCGTTCACGAAATTCTCACCGTACAAATTTAAAATCTTTGAGGGGCCATAGTTCGTAGTGGGTTCTGAGCGAATCTAGAAACAATAATGTTATCAGCGCGAAATTCTCTCTAAACTGAGCACCAAAACATTATAACGATTCTGAGCTTGGACTGTGCCTTTAAAGGCGGGGTTCATGATGACCTTTGTTCCCAAGTGTTGCACTCAAAACTATACGTTGGCGTCCAAGTCTTCCCAAAATTACGAAGAAACGGCGAGAAACGCATTAAAACGTCGTATTTCAATAACACTATTCTATAACATGGACCAGTTGTCCGACTGGATGAACATGTTCACGGTGGTTGTCACCGGTGAGAAAAAGGGATTAATCAAAAATGGAAGATTTATTCAGGCTAAGCAGTGTTGGTTAGGGTTCGAAAGAAAGAACGGAGCAACGGAAAGAGAATAATTGCAAAAGACGGGATCACAAAAGCTTTCATTGTCACAACGAACAGTTCCAGTAAATATAAAAAAGGTGGGGGTGAGAATGAAGGATTTGGTGCGCTTCTCTTCTGGGACGTTTTTCTCAATTTCTTCGTCATTTCACTTCTAGCCGGTAACCAAACAATCGATTTAGCAATTAATATTAAAATCGAAGATTATCGTGAACACTGCCTTTAAGCTGAGGCCTTGGAGGATGTGATTTTGATGTTTTTAAAATGTTTAGAGATTGACAGCTGAGTTTTGTGTTCAACTCGCCTATCTTGCTATATCTCATGCTATATCAGACCAAAAAAAAGGCATTAAACATTCTAAAAACATCAACATCAGAGAGAGAGGAATGAAAAAGAAACTGCACGGCTGCTAATGAACGAAGCAAAAAAGACGAATCGATGAGCAGGCATTGCTGTAGAGCCGAATCGGACCTGCAAGATAGCGTGTAAACTCCGCGCAAAGCTGCTGGAACGGTTCGGCAACTCCCATAGGCTGCTTGCACGGTGCTTCACGTGCCTAAGGCTGATTACACGAAACCGAAGCTGGTTCGCACCCTACCGATCCACGATAAGGAGGCTTGCACGGAAGGAAGTGTCAGTGAGCTGGTTAACACCGTAAAATAAGCTGCTGGAACGCTTCGAAAACCCCCAGTAAGGCTGCGTGCTCGGTGCTTTCTGGATCGTCTACACTGAGGAAGCTCGCTTGCACCATACCAAGACTCGAATAACGTGTTTGCACCGAACGAAGTGGCTTTTAGCGTGTTAACAACCTGTTTCAAAAGTTCTGAGATTTCGTCTGCTGCGAATCGTGGCAGATCCGGCGGTACTTGTTCCAACAATGTCCATGTTGAATTGTCGTCAAACCTGATCATTTTCGTTCTTATTATGGCTTTTTTCTTCTTATGTGACTCACTGTTTTTAAGGAAGGAAGGGGTTTTCATTAAGCCTGACTTTTTGACAACTCGTCGTTTGTTTCAGAGGTGTGTACTCGATTTGCTTCCCTTTGATCGAAAAATTCACACAGAACTCGGCTACGGTGGAAGAGAAGGTCAGTTCTGACTCCAAGGGGCGTGAGGTTTGCTCCCAAGACTGGACATGGGAAAATAGTCCTAGAATGCTTCACCGGACACCAGTGGTCACTCTTGCTCTGCACTCACCCGGACAGAAGAAGTGCCATTACTCACCGGACTGTGTTGTTCACGTTATGTTGTTATGTAGACAATGGTTTCGGACGAGCCTCATGACACCGCACAGATTTTTCTGATTTTGTTCGGTGGAGTTTGCCAATATTTGCTGATGCTCAAAAAACAAAGGAAAACTCATTTTCTTTGGAACTATTTTCTACGCCTTTGGAGACGTTGAGTTCTTGGAACGGCAGATCCAATTAATCTTTCACCCTTGAAGTCCTGTGAAGCACTGCGGAAGAAAAATCTTTTTTTGAGAAGAACTCTAACAGTAGTCTACCATGGCTATGTTTCTCTCCAGAAATTGATTTTTCTAGGGGAGAGGCGAACACGAAAGGAACGCAAACTTCATGTCAATACATTTATCTCGAGAAAATATCTGGGAAGGCACACATCAGCCGACGAATAACAACAGAACAAAATTTAGCCTGTAAGTAGTTCAATCAGCTTTACTTGGGTGCAACAGTTTTGTCTTTAATCCACTCAGGTGTTTCCGCTGTAAGTTGATGAACCTTGAAGAAGCCTCCGTCGGGCAGCGGTCTGCCCTTTTTGTCAGTCACAGTTGTATTTCCATCGACTGTCTTGTAGATGGAGGTGTGTCCATCAGCGACAATCGTCACGACTTCCTCGTAATTTCCATCATGGGCCACGCCTTTCCTAGACAATTGGTAGGCTTTGTCCGCGGGAAGTGTGCCAGTGTATGTTCTTCCGCCAATATTCGTAGTGATCGTCATTGTACCTTTCTCTGTTTTGATGCTATCAAACACCTTTGCTTTATCGAGGGCTTTTTTGAATAACTTCCCCATTCTTCCAAAGAAGTTCTGTAAATAATCCATCATATTCGAGAAAGCATAAGCGGGTGACGAATGAGAGTGTAAGATGGACCTTGAAAATGGGGAGAGGAAACAGCTTCGAAAAATCTTCGTCGTCATCGAAAGAGATTACATCAGCAGAGAAGTCGTCTTCAAATTCGGATCGTTTCTTAGACGGCTGAAACACGTATATCATTGAATACCAGTAATATAAAGATAACAAGAGGGCTAGGGTCTTCAGGTAATTGAAGTTTCCTTCAGATATCGAAATAATATATCTTATAGCGTCACCAGCTACTGCTCCCTCGAAATTCTTCTCACTGCATGCCGGATGACGCCGTACGACACGTCATCTAGCTTGATTTGCTAATATAGATAAGGTAAGATAGAACAGATTAGAGAGATATGCCACATTTCATACTGAGTCGTTCGACGGTCGTCGGGTAAATTATGAAGGAGCTTTAGACCCTCAATAGAAGTTGCTTTGTATTGTAGAAGCGGTTCAATTAGTTCTTCATTTGAACAGCAAGTTCCCCCTTCAAATAGGTTCGCATAGCGCTGTTTATCCTTTGGCTCAGAGTAAACGAGAGCAACTCGGATAGACATATCGTCAGTGTCTATCAAGTAGGAAGCCGCTCTCAGCAATCGGGCGCGAATATTTCGATTAGCAGCCATCTTCTGTTTTTCCCGCGCACAAATTTTCCCACCAAGCAGCGTCGCGGCTCCCCTACAACCAGTGATTGACGATACTCAGATTTTTCCTCCAAAAAGGGTTCCAAAAATGTTCATTTCATCTGAAATAGTCTATTTGACTGATATTACCAGTCACAGCCCATTTAAACAAAGTTCGTGTTTTTGCTATATCAAATATTCAGTCTAGTGAACGGATGGGAACGCTGCGGTGCATTACCGGCAGCGTTCGTAACGCCGTTGACAAGTGGTATCTCGAACGCCGCACAGTCTGGCGCAAACGATGGCGTCTAGTTCAATCGTTGAACTGAGTGGGGCGAAGTGTTTATGCCTAATCACTTTTAATATGGCCTACCAGCAGATTTATGATTTCTTAAGCACAGAATTATGCCCTGTCTCAGAGTTCCGACACCTCAGAAAAATGAAAACAAGTTACTTGTAACATAAAAGGCCGAAAAAAAGTTACTTGTAACATATCTGAGCCGATGTAAGTTACTTGCGACTTATCTCAGGTCATTTAAATTACATGTAACATATCGGCGGGATACTGCGTGGGGTGCGCCTCCGATATGTTACATGTAACTTAAATGACTTGAGATAAGTCGCAAGTAACTTACATCAGCTTAGATATGTTACAAGTGACTTGTTTTCGATTTCTGAGAAGATTATGCGTGAAGTGCGCCTTCGATATGTTACATGTAACTTAAATGGCACAATATAAGTCGCAAGTAACTTAAATCGGCCTAGAAGATATGTACCAGGGGGATGTACGACGCACTCGCGGGCTCAGGCTTAAGACTGGCGTTCCTGTTGGTTCAATTACCCAAGTTTGAGGTAATTGACCCCCCACCAGCAGGGAAGGCCGTGCACAGCATTTTGCGGCGTAGTGTGTGGTCTGGGACGCGCCCTCTGTGTCGCGTGTCGTCTGCCACCCATAGTGAAAATTCGAATGTAAGTTACATGTAACATAAGTGTAACTTACATGTAATACAAATTTAAGTTACATGTAATATAAATTTGAGTTACATGTAATATAAATGTATATTACATGAAATATAAATGTATGTTACATGTACTATAAATGTAAGTTACTTGAGACATTCAAGTAAGTTACATTTATATGACAAGTAACTTGTTTTGATTTTTCTGGGACCTGCTCAATGACACCAGTCAGTTTATGGATGGCTCACTAGGAGTGACCCATCGACGTGATATTCGCATATGGGGAAACATCACAAAAAAGCAGCAGACGAACTCACATTTGCATCCGTTGTGCCCAAGAGGGCGAGCACGATAATGGTCATGAAGGTAATCATGATGAGAGGAGGGGTTTTCTCCACGAGGCGTTGATAAAAACTGTCGGATGACGATTATATATACAAATGAAGTCTTGCCGGAATATCCCGTTATTCCATTGTTGAATGTACTTAATGTTAGGCGAATGACGATTGAACACTCATCTCACAGTGGTTCAACAGAAAAGTGCTATCTGACGTAGGCATCCAGGCACAGCGAAAAAGGATGTGTCCAAGCTCCAATTCAGAGCAAGAGCTCTATTCAGGAAGGCCCTTTCGAAGTCATCATCTAGTCCTATTGCGGGGTCGCTTCAGCGGCAGGATACCGACATCGTGGTAATTCCTCCAAATCAGCGTCAAGGATTCGTAGAGCTAATTAGCTTTGAATCAGGCTATGAACTTCTTTCTTACACCTTACACTTGGAAAGTTCCTGAGGCGTGCTCTGCTGCTGAGTATATAACACATCATAACACAGTACGTTGAAGTAATAGCATACCCTGCGCATGAATCCTGTGATTCTAACTTAATTATGTAATAGACCCCTCTTATGTAGCACTGGCCAAGCAATCTCAATTCCTCCAAATAAGCAAGATACAAGCGATGACCAGGTGCCTGACCCCTCTTCAGTAACCACCACGGGCCGCGCCCACTTCCTCCAATTCCTAACTCAATAACGGCTAGATGAAGGGATGAGGTTCAGCTTTGTTTCAGGTACTCTCTTCCTTGACGCTCTGTTTTCTCATCACACCCCCTGTCAGAAAATCCACATATCGTTCCTCATGCATGGTTGTCCACATCTGAAAACGTACCCAAAATTTCATGAACGCAGCTTCAAGCAGAAGAGCGCTTCACGAGATGGGTGGAGTCTGTTTTTTTTTGCCCTGAGGGCACATAGGTGCAGCTTCGGGTACGAACACCACATTTAGAGTATAACTACCAGCATTCGAAAACGTACTGTGCTTATCGAGGCTAAATTCACGGGATTGCGTTACAGAACGGCAAGCGCTCGAGTCGGTCGAGTTTCTAGCACCAGAGCCGCCCATCCGCCGACCCGAGGCGGCTTTTTTATTCAGTTCTCTCCATTTTTTCTAGTTTCCATTTTCTAAAACCCACCTAAAGTCAACAGATCCGCTTCTGCGGCGGTGGAAGTTCTTCCGACATGGGAGCCTGCGGCCGCAAAACGTATCGAGAATCATATGCGGACCGGAATAGGGTTCCGAGAAGCACAGTACACAAATTTTTATGAACGTAGCTTGGAGCCAATCGATTGTACCGCACCTTAAAATGGGTCTCCAAAGACCGTTTTGAGCGGGCCTAAAAACGTAAATAGTTGTTTTGGTCCAGGACTAGGTTTTGCACGTTGTAGCAACGCGAAAATCCCTAATTAGAATTTCGATTAATACTTGGAAATATTTCACGACAATCAATTTTTTCATGGACCTCACTTTATGTAGCCCTGTTCGGCTTGAAGCTGCATTTATGAAGTTTTGGGTACGTTTTTAAATGCGGACAGCGGTATTCCAAGTGTAGTTTTCGTGCCCGAAACTGCACCTTTGTGCCCTCATGGCATAAAAACATGCTCCGCTCACCAGATAGTATGCAGAAAGTGTTTGACTGTTTGGGAAAACCTCTTGCAATCTTGTCTAATATTTCCTTTCTCCTTAGTGATGTCCCTCCTATGTGGAAGAACGCAATTGTTACTGCGATCCCCAAATCTAGTGGGTTAATACCTTAAGTAACTTTAATCCCCTGAGCATAACTCCTACTCCAGTGAAAGTTTTCGGAAAAGTGATGTACAATGAACTTTTGTCCTGGCGCACTAGAAATTTTCATATCCCCCTTGAGCAACATGTTTTTATACCTGGTGCTTCCACTTTAACAAATATGGTCTGTTTATGATTGGAGAAGAGCACTAAATGCAAGCGAATTTGTTGATATTATCTATTTTGATCTCTCTAAAGCATCTGACAGGGTGTGTTATAGGAAACTGCTCATCAAATTAGCTTCATTTGGAATTAGAGGCAAGGTTCTGGAATGGGTACGGCCGTTTTTGTTGGAAAGGCTTATGACTGCTAAAGTTGGCTACAGTTTTTCTGAAAGCTATCATTGCACCAGTGGTGTACCTATGGGAGGATTTCTTCCCCCATTACTGTTTCTAATATATACTATGGATCTGCCAACTCTTCTCAAAACTAACGCTAACGTACACGTAAAGATATATGCGGATGACATCAAATGTTACGGAATTTTCGGTAGAGAAAATGCTGATGAAATCCATTCTGCTCTTCAGACTCTTATCGAGAACATGTGTGATTGGGCAACAGATTGGGGTATACCGCTCAACCCCAGTAAGTGCTCAGTGATGCATGATGGTGATTTAGATAGAGCTGACTACCTCGTTGATGGAGTGTGCCTTCAGTCTTGCGACTATGCTAAATATCTCGGAGTAATTGTCGATAATAAGCTCACATTCACCTACCAAATCTAGAAATCTGTCGAGCGAGCCCACACAATTTTATATGCTATTCTGCGAAACGTGAAATGCCCAGATGCGGCGATGCTTGTACGTCTTTACAAGGCGTACGTATGGCTTCACCTTGAGTATTGATCATAACTGTGTGGTCCCAGCCTCAAAAAGGATATTCTAAAAATTAGGCATGATCAGCATGTTTTCACGCGTATTCTCTGGTATAGATCCTCTGACTGCCCATTGCGCGATGAATTACCCAGCTGCAAAATTCGTCAAAAAATGTACTCCTTGAACTCTCTACAGTACAGACGCATATTCCCAGACCTTGTGTTTTGCTTTCAAATTCTAAGAAGAGAAGTGAGATTGCGAGCGAGCAAATTTCGGCTTTTCATGCCGTCTAGAACTAGGTTAGGTAGATTTTCTTTGCATTATCCCAGAATTAATAGGAACAGGTATGCGATCATGCACAATATTTTTTTTCCGGCATGCTAGTTGGTCTCAACTGTTGCCTGCTGAAGTGGTAGGAGCTGAAACTACAGCTGAATTCAAAAGGAATTTGAAACGACTTGACCTTTTTGATATTCTAAACATCCCGGATGCTTCCCGATCATTAATTATCCTATTTCAGTAGCGCCAATTCCTTGTGTGGGCGATTACCTCACTGCTCTAGAGGACAGGTTCTGACCTTGAAGTGAAGATGTTCCTCATGAACTCATTTAACTAAATTTGAGTTTTTCGTTTACTAGTCACAGGCGGCTTTGGTCAGGTTAGCGGTTCCATGTGGGAAGACAGTATACCCATGTTCCAAAGTTCCGGTATCTTTACTTATGTGCCATAGCTGGCTGGCACGGCCAAGGTTTTCTTCGTTGGCCATGTAAACAGATGATTTTAATTAAGGTATAAACCCCGCCTGTTTAGCACTTGGCATGTGCTCGATCTCAATTACTCCAAATAAGGAAGATACAAGCGACCACCACGGGCCCGAAATCCTCCAGTAACCACTACGGGCCACGTCCACATTCTCGAATTTCAATTACAATAACGGCTAGATGAATGGATGAAGTTGAACATTGTCTTCGGCCTCCACTCCCTTGCCGGTCTGTCTCCTCACGCTGGTTCGTACACGTGCAACGCAGTTGAGGTGAAAAACAGGTCTGAGATAACACAAAGTATCAAATTATTGCCACTGAAATATAGGAATGTGTAGACAACAATAACTCCGGTTATTGGGGTGTCGAGCGATTTCAGAGGCATTAATATGATCAGCATGTGGTTCTCCCTAAGATAAGCATAGAATCCGAAAAATAACTTTTTGAATGTATATGCTTTTAATGTTGGAATGACCTTTCCTAATGCTCCCGGATATTAAGCGGTAAAGGTCATTAGAAAGTTACACGGCGCTTGCCAAGCTGAACAAACATAACGTCCGCGAATACTCGTAAACACTATCGTGATATGTGAAGAGGGAGAATGGGCTCTAGGGCTGAATACACTAGTGAACACTACAAATATAAGTGCAGTTGTCAGGAAAATGCCCTAAAAATCTGTTATTGTAAAGGATGTTTTTACATTTTCGGGAGGCAAATAGATTTCTTGGTATTGGACGATTTGAACAGTTGAAATTACCCATCTCCATCAAAGTACGTCTTAGGAGCAGTGCACGTGCCCACTATAGAGCCACTCCCATTTTCAACCAAATTGTGCCATACGAATACGACTGATTATCCTGTTGTACATTTTTAGTGACAACATGAAAAAAGAATTACAACAGCTGAATTTCAATCTCGTGAGTGGACCAATTTTGTTACGTTTACTTCAACTCTACACCGCCCTCATTGATATTCAGTCACTTCGATTAAAAGCAGCATATGTTAAAAGTTGTGGAGAGCACATACTAACGCCCGCGCATTCGGAAGCATCAAAAACGAGTCACAACGACTTTACATGAGCGAAACCTTAGTGTAAGCCCTGTTATTTCCCTTCCCTGTCAAAGTCAGCGTGGTTAAGTCCCTGCAATATTGCTTCTTCTGGTTAGCCAGCTTGCAGGTTATGTATGAACTCCATGAAAGCCCCTGCATGCTATTGTTCGCTGTTGTTGACATACGCAGCCACTTCTGCCCCACTGTAGACATGATGGATGGCAGCGTCGACGTATGGAGCAGGATAGACAAGGGATTCGTTCAAAATCTAAAACTATACTTCTACCAGAAGTTTTTGACCGCGGACATTTCGGTAAACCATCAGGAATCATATGGAGACCAGGTTCCCACCGTAGATATGCTAGGACCTTCTGCAGCTTGAGAACACTTTGCAACACCTGTCGCGGTCACTGGGTCGAAGAAGTGCGCTATGCCTGAAATACGAAAAACGTGCGGTAATCGGCTGCCCGTTGCAGTGCAGTGATCGTGACGAGTGCCATCGATAGCGACTGAGTGCCAAATCCACTGTTGTGCTGGCCGATATATTCAACGAGCGACAGAGAAAGCTGGTCATCAAGCTTATGTTATACTTCCGTCGCAGAGCCTTGTCGCTGCACTCAGCAACAGATCTGCTATTGGTCAGATTAAAATTTTAGCCAATCGCGAGCCTTTCGCTGAGGGCACCGACGGGCTTTGCGGCATAACTTTACCATAGCCCTTAGACATAGTTCACACTTCCGTCACGGCTAAGAGGTCTCGGTGCAGAGACTGACACAACACGCTGCACCTAGAGCAGCGATAGACTGGACCTAGCACTGACAGCCTTCGCATGCGGCGAGTTCAGTGGGGCTGGTATGCGTGACGGTATTATGCCTGTGTCGCGGCCAATCTACAGTTTTTACTTGTTGTGCGTTGTTTAGGGCCAACTGAACGGTGTATCGTGTCCTCGTACACTGCACTGCGATACTGCGACACAGCCGACAGACGTCTATCCAGAGTTTATATTCATATACCTAAATCCACAAAAATTAGGTGTGGCTCAATCGATAGTATCAAACCTAAAAATGGGTCTTCAAAAGACGTTTTGAACGGGCTAAAAAATCTGAATAATCTTCTATGATCCAGGACTAGGTTTTCCACCCGTTGTAGCACCGCGGAAAACCCTCATCAGAATTTTTGTAAATACCTGTTAATATTTCTTAACAATCCCGGAACAAGCATCAAGTATCGCGTCCTATTCGGCTTGCTAGACTCAACCTCGGCAGTCTTATTTCAAGGAGCCGAGAACTTGCGAGCTGTCCAAGAGTCGTCACGTGGATATCTGCTGTGTTCAAGAAAGGCGATGGAAAGGTTTGAAGTGGAGAGATATTGGAGATGGATACAAGGTGATTTTTCACGGGGCATCGGACCAGAATGGAGTTGGTATTGTTGTTAGCAAGGACCTCAGAGACTATGTCGCTGCTGTAGACCGTGTTTCGGACCGCTTGATGGCCGTTAGAGTGAACACAGGTATGACCGTGCTGCGGGTGATTTCTGCCTATGGGCCACAATCAGTATGCCCGGATGAGGTCAAGGACATTTTCTGGCAAGATATGGAATGATACGTTCAATGCGTTGGGAGCAACGAAACGCTGCTGATTGGAGGCGACCTAAATTGCTAAGTAGGTTCATATCAAGATGCTTTTGAAGAGTGTAATGGAGGACACGGCTTTGGCGTAGGCAATAAAGAAGGGCAGCGAATTCTGGAACACGCCGTAGCAGCTGATCTGATCATTTCGAGTACACAGTCTCGGAAGCGAAAGTCACATTTGGTTACCTACTGCAGTGGTGGTAGAGAAACTCAGATCGACTTCTGGTTGCTGCGTTGGAAGGATCGCAATATTTTGATAGATACGAAGATCATTCCCAACGATAATGTCGCAACTCAGCACCACCTGCTAGTCATGGATCTCAGAGTGAGTCGCCCAAGGATCGTCAAGCCTAGAACAGATATGCAGCGAATTAAATGGTGGAAACTGAAGCAGTTTGAACAAACGCTCGCCGCCTCGCTGCTGTGCTGCCTATCTATACGTGAAGATTTGACTGTTGAACAAGGTTGGAGTTCCACGCTGGAACCTATAACTGCTTCAGCCGGAAGCATCCTGGATAAAATAACCCCACGAAAGACGAAAATCGATGAGGCCACCTGGTGATGGAACGAAGAAGTTCAGGCGGTGATCAAGGAGAAGAAGGTTAAGTATAAGTCGTGTATGAAGAGTATAAGTTGTGGATGAAAAGCCATCGAGACCAGGATCGTGCTGCGTACTTGACGGCGAAACGGGCTGCAAAGAAGTCTGTTTCCATGACAAAGGCGAGCCACTACAAGGATTTGTATGAAAGGCTGGACACCAGGGAAGGCGAGAAGTCTGTATTCCGTTTGGTCAAGGCCTGAAATCGTTCTGCACAGGGCTTCGGACAGCAGAGTGTCATCAAAGCACAAAATGGCACCGTTCTCCATCGCACAACCGATATCCTGGAATGATGACTGCAGCACTTCAACGCTATATCTAACAGAGAATTTTCATCCCTCCATCCCATCTGAAGCCAGCGTAGGGGGCCTGTCCCTCAAATCACACCACAGGAAGTGAGGAAGCCATAGCGAAAATGAAGTTGCACAAAGCTACCGGCCCAGGCGACTTCCCTGCTGAGGTCTGGAAAACGATGGGCGATCGCGGCTTTGAATGGCTGGCTGAGTTGTTCAACCGGATTATTGCCGAAGGAAAACCCCGGTTATCTTGCAGACCAGTGTGACTGTGCCCATTTGGAAAGGGAAAGGTGACGCAGTTGACTGTTCGTCGTACAGGCCGATTCGTTTGCTGTGCCATACTACCAAGGTTTTCGAACGCATTCTGGACAGGCGCCTGAGAGATCTCTTCGCGACATCAGCAAACCAGTGCGGATTTGTCAAAGGGCGTGGAACTGCGGATGCCATTCGCGCCACTAGGCTTCTGATTGAGGAGCATCGCGCGAAAAATCGCAATATACACGTCGCATTCCTCGATCTGGAAAAGGCATTTGTTCGTGTCCCACATGATCTCATATGGATGGCGTTGAGGTCCCAAGACAATCCGGAAGAGTACATACGATGGACAAGATTGCTGGACATAGAGCCGACAGGTGTGGTCAGATGCTCATCAGGGAGAAGTGAGCCCTTTCCTCTCCGTGTTGGAGTCCATCAAGGCTCTGCCCTGCCACCATTACTGTTCATACTCTGCATGGACGCAATTACACGGGATATACAGAAACCCCACCCGTAGTCTCTACTCTAAGCCGACGATGTTATGTTGGCAGCCTAGACGAGGGAAGAGTTAGAAATTCAAGTGCAGCTGTGGAAAGATCGCTTGCAACGTTCTGGACTGCGGCTCAACATCGCGAAGACAGAGTACATGGAATGTGGCGCGCAAGTGGATGACAGATCAATCAAAATTGATGGCACCGACTCCAAGAAAGTGAATTGCTTCAAGTATCTCGGCTCTAAAATCACCTCGACAGGCATCATCGGAAGCTCAAGGGCGCATGTATCGTCGGAAGCTCGAGGACGCATGACAGCCGCTTGGATGAAGTGGAGAGCAACTACGGGGGTGATGTGTGACAAGAAGATTCCACTCCATCTCAAATCAAAATTCACAAGACGGTAGTGCGACTGGTCGCGCTCTACGCTAGTGAATGCTGGCCGAACACTGAAGCTTTCGAACAGCCCCTGCACACCATGGAGATGAGAATGCTTAGATGATCATTGGGTATCAGTCTGACTGATTGGGTCGCGAACGACACTGTGCGTGCCACCTTCGGATTTGCACCAATAAATGGAAAGACGGTATATAAACGTGGCTAAGACTGCACTCAACTTGGAGGTGGCTGGTGTTAGGCCGCAAGGTAGACCGAAAACGCGCTGGCTCGACCGCGTGAAAACCGACACGGCTAAGGCACGACTCACTCCGGAGGACGCAGCTGACAGGAATAAGTGGAGGACAAGAACCAAACAAGCCGACCCTACGTCAACGTGGGGCAAACGCTAGGAAGAAGAAGAAGAATCCCGAAAGGATAGTTCAGCTTCAAGCTGCGTCTTAGGTTTTTCGGTGCGTTTTCACATGCGGACATTCGTATTCTAAATGTGGTTTTCGCTCCCAAAACTGCAACTATGTGCCCTCGAGGTGCAATAAATCTTATGCTTCGGGCGATATCTCACCTCGGAAATTGCCCAACAAGTGAATTTCGTGACGCTCCTGGACATGTCAGCAGCTTCTCTAAAACAGTCAAGTATCCATCGTTTCCCAGCAAAAAAACTTTGACCTTTGGCGAGACCAAACCTGTGAAACCTAAGTCGCCTAAAAATGCATCTTGGATTACGAATTTCAAGAACATCTGTGTTATTTCGTTGACAGGATAGTTCACTTGTAATGACCTCGATGACAGCGAATACTCAACACCACTGCTGCTGACATATCCAGGAGCGCTCTGGCGACACACTTTACCTGGCCATGACTGCGCTCCTATGTCGGAAACATTAACGATAGCCATGCTACTGTCGTCTACTGCCTTGCATGCTTTCTCCACCAGTGAATTGCCACCTCTTGTCAGTTCCATCCTCATTTCTGCATTTCCCCTTGATATCTTACCTCACTTATTTTCCACAGTTGTTTCGCTCACTCTTAAGTTTCTTTTTTGATCTCCAGTCTCATTTCTCCCTCTCAGTTTGATCTCCAGTATTATTTTGACCTCTTATTGTGTGTGATCTCATTTCGCCGTCATTTTTATACAAGAAGTATGGCTCTTGAATACGATCCTCCCCAGCGACCGTCTACGGGTCAGAACCCCCCCCCCTCTGCGATACGTCACACGTCACACCGAACCCTGGCCTGCACTGCCTGTTAGGAAGATAATGATCATTTTCTGCCGCGTGAGATTGACGTAGATGGCAGCCACAACGCTCTCCGCCTATCCGCTAGGCGGCTAGGAACTCTCCCCCCTCCCGCTCACCCGATAGGTTGCCGGGAACACTGCTGCTTAGCTGCCGAGTACGTTAGGTTGACCTTAGACTTTCCCGGGGGCTACCAGAGTTTCATGAAAGCGCGTGAGAATCGACTTTTTGAATGATCGACTTTTCGATTTATCAGGGATTCTAACTTTTCTATCTTTGACCTTACGAGTAAGTCAAAAATCAGGTTTTTCGAATGATCAACTTTTCGACTCGTCGAATTTCAACTTTTCGAAAGATCGACTTTTTCGATTGAGTCGAAAATCACACCAATCCGAATGATCAATCTTTCGAATAAAAAATCGACTTTTCCGATAGACCCAAAGATCATCTACTCTCTCATTTCGAAAAGTAAACGAAGACGTGTCGGCCTAATTAAGTCTTTCGTTCCTGCAACAGCTCTCTAACTTACTATTCCGCTTATTCAGGAAATAAGATAAGCTAAATTTGAATAAAATCAAAGAAATGTACATGGAAAATATATGCGATTTAGTGAAGTGATTGGATAAAAATGAAGAAATCGATGATTTCGTCGACTGGCTGCAAGTCTAGGGGGTTATGTCCAGCTGAACAGCGGTGAGGACGATAAACTTGAAAAAAACGAATAGAACTGGGAGGGGGACACGCAAATACGTTGGACCGAAAATAATAAAAGACGGGGAGAGGCTTTGAGTGTAAGTTAACTTGAAGCTTTAGGGGTTGAAATTTTCAAAATTTCCTGAAAATTCGCCGAGGTACAGCGGAACCGTCTGCCTAATCCTGGCTGATTACGATACTGGGGGTGGGGAATCGTTCACCTGTTTCACCGACTACTTGGAACTGACTCATTCAGAGAGCTTGCGTAACCAGCATTTCAGATAAGGCCAAAACGACATCCCCTTGTTGCATGTTGCATAGTGCATGATACACAAACCATAGATCGTAAGCTTATGCGGACTTTTTTGATTAGATTGGTTGGAGCTATTCGGATGAGTCGAATATCAAGCTTTTCCAAATGATCGACTTCACGTCTTATCCGGAATTTTAACTTTTCAAATAGCCGAATGAATTGGTTTGGTCGAAGTCCACTTTTTGAATCGGCTGATCACACATCGATTAATGAGTTCCGGTCCGAGGTTAAGTTGTGCAATACATATCTCATTAAAGTACATACGAATAAATTCGTAATTTTTCCACAATATGTAAGGTACGTAATACAATATCTGACACACCCGTACTGAGCTACGCGAACGAGCCTCGGCGGCTGTGTCGCGCGTCGCGCCGCGTGCCCACCTGTGCTCACATGTGTTAGATTTGTTAGGCATGTGAGCACGCGGCCCCACCGCACGCACCCGGCGATGCTCGAACACGTAGCTCACTACGGCTGTGTCAGAAACGAGTTCTTTTCCTCCGGTAGGTTTTCGAAAGGTGATTCCAACACTGAAGGCATCGTGCGCGCCAAAAACCACTCTCAATGTTTTGGGTACAATCAAACCATTGGGGCTAGCTGGCAACACCCACAAAACTTGAAGCACTGATAATGCGCCCCTTGAAAGGTATGACCACCTCAAAATTTCAGTGGGGTCGATCACCTAGCACGTCTGGCTTGGTCATCTAGCGCTTTTTTCACTGAATGTTGATGCGACCGTTAAACTTCATGGAAAATTTTGATGGTACAATCTCTACATTCAGGACAACTTCAAAAATGACAGTGACCAGGGGCGGTAGTAATCTGGCTTAATATGCAACTCTAATCGTTTCCTTGATTTACATCTAAGCGACATCTGTGTAATAGCTTAAAAGCTTTGTTTGATGCATAATGATGCCCTAGGTAAAGTGTTAACTCTTGAAGGGAGCGTTCACGATAATCATCCTCAGTGACCTTCCAAATTGAAATGATAGGTGAGAAGGTTCCTAGGCTTCCGGTGTTAAAATAACGGTAGAAAACGAGCCAGGAGTGGCAAAATAGTAGCGGCTGCAAACAAGCGTTTTGGTGTTCCAGAACAGCCCCTTGCTCCAGGTCCGCCCCCTCGAAAAGAACAAATGAACAATCGAGATCTTGAGATGAGCGATGGTTTCCGATGACAAGCACCGTTCTTCCCTTCATTCTCGACCTCTCTTTGCTCAGATCGGCTAGCATACATGAGTTGCAAAAGACGGAAGTTGGACAACTCGTCCACAAAGCTTCCCTAGTTCAATTTTTGAGGGACCCTAAATCCGTTTCCTGGGGGTCTTGAACGATTCCAGAGACATCATTGGAGTCAGCATGGGACCGTTTTCAAGATAGGCGGGAAAACAGAAAAACAATTTTTATCGGGAAAACTGCCTTTAATGAGCAAGTCAGCTCCAAATCAAATTCATCTTTATCTCAAATTTTAAGATGTCGCTGATTGCGAACATCAGCGACAGAGGGCTGCCGCTGATTGTGTGGTGGTGAGAGCGCACGAGACAGTGCGGCAAAAGAGAGGGCGCAGCGCTTTCAGATTGATCTTCTCTAACTGGCCTTTCATGCCTTTGCGACAGCGGCAAATGCCGCAGATTTTCTATAGAAAAACGAGGAAAGCGACGCGGCATTTGCCGCTGGCGGAAATCGCCGCAAAGTGGAGCTTTCATGCATTTGAGACAGCGGCGTCGCCAATCGTTGACCCCGTTGCTGTCTTTCGTTGGCCCCGTCGCCGTTCTCGATGGTCCCGTCGCGGTTTCTGCGGCAGCGACAAGAATGATCAAGACCATTTTCGTCGCTGCAGCTGGGCTTGTCGCAACATATCGTCTCGGGACCGTCACAAAACTCGGCATTTCGCCAGAGAAATCAGCTGATTTCTTCTGAGCATTTGGAATTCTGCTGCGCCATCGTCATTCTTCAAATACTAGAAATTCTGGCAATATTATTCAGTGATTTGCTGCAAATCTATTCTGCTGAACAAGAAGATTTATTCGCAAAATGTGTTATGAATCTCCATTTCACCGTTCGATTTCTAACTATTTTGAACCACCGAGCTATGCTGCATTAGACAGTATTTATACTCTCTGATAAAAGCTCGGAATGCAGGCTTTTCCAATGCTACCCATAATATCCAGATATTTTCACTGAAATCTTCTTCTGAATAATGAAAATGTGTGAGTAATTACCTGATTTCGCCACAGCCGGGATGTTTGGCAAAATGGCCAGCTCACTGAAGGTCCCGGCACGATAAATCGCGGTAAACGCCGCCGCCTAAGGAGTTGAACAGAGTGCCAAAAGGGCGCGGCGCGGCTTGATGGTGTAGAGCCGTATTGATAGATCGCGGCGATCGATCAATGCGGCAGTCCACCATCAGGCCGCGCCGCGCCCTTATCGCACTCTGCTCAGCCCCTTACCCCCTTTCATGCTTCGAAAACGGCGAAAAAGATCGCAGAAATCCGCGAAAAAAATCGCTGAAATCCGCTATTTTTTCCGCTGATATCACGGATTTCCCTAGAAACAGGCTAATCGCGCGAGGACCATCTGACATCACGGGTAGGGACGCAGAGGGATCTTTGTAGTGTTGAAGAGGATGGATTTTGTTCACTTTCTGAGAGAGGTTTGCACTCATTAATTGCGCCTTCTCCTGTTTGGGAAGAAGAATGCTCCGTACAATGCGACAAGACTTCAGAAGTAGATTTCTGGCCACCGTACGGAGTGGATAGTGTTGCAAGGAGTGAGCAGGACTTCGGGGAATTGTGCAGGACGTGATAGAAAGTGTGCAGGACTTCAGTGGAAGTGCGCCGGACTTTAGTGGGAGTGTGCAGGATGTGATAGAAAGCGTGCAGGACACCACTGGGAGTGTGCAGGACGTGATAGAAAGTGTGTTGGACTTCAGTGGGAGTGTGCAAGACCGGGGAATTGTGAAGGACGTCATAGAAAGTGTGCAGGACTTCAGTGGGAGTGTGCAGGACGTGATAGAAAGTGTGCAGGACACCAGTGGGAGTGTGCAGGACGTGATAGAAAGTGTGCAGGGCTTCAGCGGTAGTGTGCAGGACTTTAGTGGGAGTGTGCAGGACGTGATAGAAAGTGTGCTGGACTTCAGTGGGAGTGTGCAGGATGTGATCGTGCAGGACACCACTGGGAGTGTGCAGGACGTCATAGAAAGTGTGCAGGGCTTCAGTGGGAGTGTGCAGGACGTGATAGAAAGCGTGCAGGACACCACTGGGAGTGTGCAGGACGTGATAGAAAGCGTACAAGACACCAGTGGGAGTGTGCAGGACGTGATAGAAAGTGTGCAGGAATTCAGCGGTAGGGTGCAGGTCTTCAGTGGGAGTGTGCAGGACGTGATAGAAAGTGTGCAGGACTTCAGCGGGAGTGTGTAGGACTTTAGTGGGAGTGTGCAGGACGTGATAGAAAGTGTGCATGACTTCAGTGGGAGTGTGCAGATGAACAGCAACAGAAACCTGAATGCACGCCTTTCTGCTGCGTGCTGTCCAGTAAGTAGCAGCGGCAGCAGACTTGTGCACACTCTCCGAGCTGTCCTGTCGGGATCAGAGTATCATTTTTCCTAGATTCTCGGACCGGGCATTGCATTTCTCCATCTACAGTCTGTACGCATAATATATGTGCACCGAGTTTGCCCCAACGCGCAATAAGAATCGCAAAGTATGAGTGCGATCCGTGCCCAGTGTAGATGGACAAATGCAATGCCCGGTCCGAGAATCCAAAATTGTGATGTTTTTATACCAATACTTGTACATGACAGCTCAGAGAGTTTGCAGAAGTTTGATGCCGCTGCGAAGCACCAGACAGCATGCAGCAGAAAGGCGTGCAGGTTGTTGCCAGGTTACTGTTTCTGCCCATCCGCGCACTCCCACTAAAGTCCTGCACACTTTCTATCACGTCCTGCACACTCCCACTGAAGTCCTGCACACTTTCTATGCCGTCCTGCATACTCCCCTTAAAGTCCTGCACACTCCCACTGAAGTCCTGCACACTTTCCATCACGTCCTGCACACTCCCACCGGTAGGTCAAACACTTTTTATCACGTCCTGCACACTCCCACTGATGTCCTGTGCACTTTCTATGACGTCCTGCACACTCCTACTGGTTTCCTGCACACTTTCTATCACGTCCTGCACACTCCCTCTGATATACTGCACACTTTCTATCACGTCCTGCACACTCCCACTGGTGGGTCGAACACTTTCTATCACGTCCCGCACACTCCCACTGATATCCTGCACACTTTCTATGACATACTGCACACTCCCACTGGTGGGTCGAACACTTTCTATCACGTCCCGCACACTCCCACTGATGTCCTGTGTACTTTCTATGACGTCCGGCACACTCCCACTGGTTTCCTGCACACTTTCTATCACGTCCTGCACACTCCCTCTGATATCCTGCACACTTTCTATGACGTCCTGCACACTCCCACTGGTGGGTCGAACACTTTCTATCACGTTCCACACACTACCACTGATATCCTGCACACTTTCTATGACGTCCTGCACACTCCCACTGGTGGGTCGAACACTTTCTATCACGTTCCACACACTCCCACTGATATCCTGCACACTTTCTATGACGTCCTGCACACTCCCACTGGTGGGTCGAACACTTTCTATCACGTCCCTCACACTCCCACTGATATCCTGCACACTTTCTATGACGTACTGCACACTCCCACTGGTGGGTCGAACACTTTCTATCACGTCCCGCACACTCCCACTGATATCCTGCACACTTTCTATGACGTCCTGCATACTCCCCTTAAAGTCCTGCACACTCCCACTGAAGTCCTGCACACTTTCTATCACGTCCTGCACACTCCCACTGATATCCTGCACACTTTCTATCACGTCCTGCACACTCCCACTGATATCCTGCATACTTTCTATGACGTCCTGCACACTCCCACTGGTGGGTCGAACACTTTCCATCACGTTCCACACACTCCCACTGATATCCTGCACACTTTCTATGACGTCCTGCACACACCCCTTAAAGTCCTGCACACTCCCACTGATATCCTGCGCACTTGCTATGACGTCCTGCACACTCCCCTAAAGTTCTGCACACTCCCACTGAAATCCTGCTCATTTTTATACACAATACTCTATGCGAGCTTAACAAAAATATGCTGCTAACTTCTCCAGGATGACGCTATTGCGACAAGAATGATCTCAACCATTCTGCTCGCAAATCTTCAGGCTGCCAAAAAAATCGCTAAAATTTCTCGATGAATTCGATAAAACAACTATGAGCGACATTTATCGCTGCAATCCGCATCAGAAATCACAGCTTGAATGTGCGATTTTTTTCGCCAGCGATAAAATTCGCGATACTCTGGTATGCTCAACCATTGCAGATCTGCGATTTTTTTCGCATTTTTCGAAGTATGAAAGGGGGATTAGCGATTCGCGACAAATGCCGCAAAATGCTGATTTTGCTGTGGGTCCAAGTGCGACATTTGCCGCTGTCGCAAAAGCATGAAAGGCGAGTAAATGTCCTCTCGAGTATGTTTATGACTCCCGTTAAAACTATTCGACGGCCATGCCGGGAAGCATCCCGGACGGGGTGAGTCGCTCACACAGCGTGGTCGCAAACTTCAAGGTCGACGAAGTGATACCTGCATGGGTAGCGCCGTCGAATATCCTACCCCGAACGCAGCGGCCTCGACTTGAAAACAGCATAGCAGACGCCACAGTGAAAGGGGTGACCTCATCTCGAATAAACGCTAGTGACGCCATCAACCTCATGATCTGCACAGGAAACGCCTTCCCTTGAAATATTTCAAAATCCTAGATTACTTATTTTGGATATTACATAATATTGTCCTCGTCTTTAGTACTCGTGTACAAATTTTCACCATTTTCCGCATATGATTTGCTGATTTTCCATAATACTAATCTATTTATTCCAGCAACAGTTCAACAATCATGCAACACAAGCAATATTCTCCCTCTCTAATCAACGAGTTGGCAAAAAAACTCAAATCAATAACAAACTGTACTAAACACACCGTACTTAAAGGCAGTGTTCACGATGATTTTCGTTGCCGAGTTTTTCACTCAAAACAATACGTTGGCCACCAAGTGTTGCCAAAGTTACGAAGAAACGACTTGAAGCGCACTAAAACGTCTTATTTCAGGGACATTATTCTCTGTCCTGGACTAGTTGTCCGACTGGATGAACATGTTCTCGGTAGTTGTCACCGGTAAAAAAAAGGGCCAATCAAAAGTGGAAGAATATTTCAGTCCAAACAGTATTAGCTAGGGTCAGAAGGAAAGAACAGAGCAGTAGAGTGTAGGGAATCGCAAGGGAGAGGTCCACGAAAAATTTCGTTGTCACAACGAACAGTTCCAGTGAGAGTAAAAAGGTGGGGGTGAGAGTGAAGGATTTGGAGCCCTTCTGAGGCGTTTTTCTAGATTTCTTCGTCATTTCAGTTCCACCCGGAGTCAGTTCTACCCGAGGCCAAACAATTTCAAAATCGAAGATTATCGTGAAGACTGCCTTTGGGAAACCATTCGACCATCGTTCGCCAAAATAGTGTCTTCGCAATCGAAACTGAAGTTCTAGGACTTAGACAAGAAGTAAGGAACATCTCGTCAAAAAGAATCTCAAAATACTATTAACCTATCAAGTCTTTCAAAGCGAAAAGGATAGAAGCCTACCAGAAAATCGTAATTGTGATAAAACAGCAACCTAGTAGAATCTAGAAATTGTCATCAAAGACCACTAGAAGGAAACCTTGACAACAAATTATCATATTCGAAGAATGTACCTACAACCGGAAAGAGATTTTGTCCGAAAAAGGACAACTGTATATAGTATGGAGAAAAACTGAAAATTATCGCGAACACTGCCTTAAAGGTGTAGGACACTCGAGAAAATTCAAATTCGATACTGAGCTTGGAGAGAATCACTCGCCAATCATGCTCCCCCGCCCCGGTTTAGTTTCTTACCTATCTCTTGACCAAGTCAGAATAAAGAGACGAGCTGGCATGCGAATGGAAACCGAAGTCGTGGTTGAAATCCATCCATATATGAAGCCGCTATTGAGCTCGAAGACTAAGAAAAATTGTGATCTGTGGTGGCCGCTTCTATCTCGCCCATTAGAGGAAATTGAGATCTCGCAGTTGACAAGAGTTATAGAAGAGTAGTCTACTACACAATTAGTTGAAAATGAAAAAATCCATGTTTAGGAGTGTATTGTGCTTTTGAATTCATTATGTGATGCGCCATTGAGCCTGATGGCTGCATTTTGCTTTCCTCAATGCGTTGCACCACTACCCACTGAACAGCTAGCGCAGTGGCGCAGTGCAATTTCTCGCTGCTCTCGTTCCACTCGTGTTGGCCTGGTTCGCTTTCCACAGGCGTGGTAAAATTTGTTTACAGCGTTATAGTTCCTCATTCAACATAGGACTGGCTCCACATCGTTTATGGTTGTCTATTCTACGTCCCCAGACAGTCCGGGCTTAGTACGTCGGCACAATACCGTTAGTACGCCAGGGCAAACCTGGCGTACTAACGCTCGTTGTGTGCAGTAGCTGCTGGTTGCAGCAGCATATCCTGCCAACGTATGCTGGCATACTAACGCTCATTATCGTCAGAATTTGGACTGCCACCCTCCTTACCGGTGTTGGGTACAATTCTTGTCACGGCCAGCAGCAAAGAGGCCATCCTCGGCGCGTTCCGCAACAAGGGCATCATCTTGGCCACGATCCACGATAAGGATGCTTCCCTTGCGATGGGCCATGGCGATGGTCCGCTCAGCGTTCAAAATTAATGTCCGAAAAATGACACAAGGTCACCTCCTCGGACTGGCCTCTAACGGCCAACTGCCCCCTGGCCGCCTTATATACTCGCCGACGTCGTACAAGAGGATGCTTCAGTGTTCATTAGTATCGGACAAACCAATGGAGGAGAGTGGCAGCAGACACTAGGAGAGAGAGGCTGGCAATAGCCTCTGTGCCACGATAAACAAAGCGTTAGTACGCCAGCACAAGCAGCAGGAGCTCCTGGTCGCTGCAAGCATATCCTGCTGTTACCAGCAGCTACAGCACAGGTGCCGCCGATCCCTTTGTGCCGGCGTACTAACGGTATTGTGCCGACGTACTAAGCCCCGACTGTCCGAGTCAGTGAAAGATGTTCATGATCATTAATTTGCACCTACGGCCAGATTACTACTGCCTCAGGCTTCCGAATGCAGAAAAACTTCAAAAACGAGTTTAGCGGGGAATTTAAATTCATTTTAACAGTGTTTTCAAACTGGTTCTCTCTACAAATGAAGATTTTTCAGGGTCTCTTCCGACATTTTCGTTCACTCATGAAGCCAGCCTATGCAAAAACATGAAAAAATGTATGGTTTTATGCGCGCACGATGTCCCTAAAGGCAAGGCGAAATAATTCTTCAGATTTCATGGCTATCATGGAAAGAATCACACGCTAATCTTAACGGTGCCTCTGCGATCGCTCAAGACCTCCTACAAACGGAGTTATGGCTTCTCACAAATACATATATTTAGAGGGTGAAAATTAGGTAGACGAGTTTTCTCAAGACAGTATTCTACTTCATTCGCAATCTTGCGCGAAAACGAACCGGGTAACAAGACAGACCGACAAGAGAGTGAAGATCGAAGGCGCTGTTGAAATTCATCCATTCTTGTACCCGCTATTGAGTTCGAATTTCGAGGAAGCGATCGTGGCTCTTCATGGGTGCTGGAAGATGTCGGGTCCGTGATGGTGACTATAACTCGCTTACTTGGAGGGATTGAGATCGCGCATTTGGCACCTGCTATACAGGAGGGGTCTAGTATGCTATTAGTCAGCAGGCAAGCAGTGTCATGTAATTCCTAGGACCCCTCACGCTCGGCTCCATGACAAATCATGTACGCGTATTGCTGGGCAGTGTTGCGCATATTGCAAATGTGATATAGTCACCATCGTAGGGTTAAGTCCTCGACGAGTTATACGGTGGAACGGAATAATTATGTGAAGCAGAATGAAGGGAGTGAGTAAGTACTGCTCCAATGCATGCGGATTCGTTTGATTTCATCTACGTGCAAGCTTTCGCGTCGCTTCCAGTTTCGTGGTGCGCAACAGTCTGCGACCATGCTACAAACGAAGATGGCTGAGGGGTCGTTTGTACTTCTGCCACCGGGAGGGGCCGCACGATCAATGTTATAGTATTGCACTTCGCGGCGCCACCTGACGGTGCAAGTACAAACGACCCATTGGCAGGCTCCACTTTCCAACCACGTTCAAAATTCAGAAGACTGCTCGCAACAGGCCTCAGGCTCCCTATACTGTACAGCCACCCTTTGAATTCCCCACAAATCTTCGTTCTTCATCCCGTTGCCGGACGGTCTCCAAATCCTGGCTCGTTCTCGCGCAACGATTGCGAATGAAGAGAAATACAGGCTTGAGACAACTCGTCCACCAATCTATTACCCTCAAAATATAGGCAGTTTTAAGAAGCCATAACTCTGTTCATAGGGGGTCTTGGATGATTTTAGAGGCACCATTGGGATCAGCTTGTGACTCTCTCCAGGAAAAGCATGAAATCTGAAAAATTATTTTCTGGGTGTTCTGTGCTTTTAACCACTACAACTGTCTCTCCACTCCCACGCACGCAGAGTTACACTGCAAATTTTGCTCCGAAGTAGAAAGTACGTACCACTATATATGCGACTTCTGTAAAAGCACACTCACAAAACTAACAATTGGAAATGAAAAATGACAGACAGAACTAACTGACAAATTCTAGAGGAAAGATTGGTCCCTCTCGTCATTGGTTACGTGTAGCGATAAAGTGTATTTGAGCATGCTCGAACCAATAGAAGATTTCTTCGACAACCTCATTTTCAGTAAACAATGGCGAGAGAGAATCAACACACACTTTCGAAGTTTTCGACCTGCTGTGTCGCCGGTATTTTGTCTGCAGTGAATCTTTGCAGATCCGGCGGTACTCGTTCCAACAATGTCCACGTTGGATTGTCTTCAAACCCGATCATTTTGGTTCTTATGATGGCTTTTTTCTTCTCATGTGCCTCACTGTTTCTAAGGGGGGAGGGGAGTTTTCATGGGCCTGACTTTTTGACAACTCGTCGTTTTGTTCAGTGGTGTGAACTAAATATGCTTCCCTTTTATCAAGAAAACCACATAGATCTACGGTGGAAGAGGGAGTCAGTTTTGACTCCAAAGGGCGTAAGGCTTGCTCCGAAGACTGGACGTAGGAGAATAGTCATTAAATGCTTCACCGAGCACCAGTGGTCACTCTTGCTCTGCACGCACCCGGACAGAAGAAGTGCCATTACTCACCGGACTGTGTTGTTCACGTTATGTTGTTATCTTTTTTTCGGAAGGACTTCTAACAGTATTCTACCATGGCTATGTTTCTCTCCAGAAATTGATTTTTCTAGGGGAGAGGCGAACACGAAAGGAACGCAAACTTCATGTCAACACATTTATCTCGAGAAAATATCTGGGAAGGCACACATCAGCCGACGAATAACAACAGAACAAAATTTAGCCTGTAAATAGTTCAATCAGCTTTACTTGGGTGCAACAGTTTTGTCTTTAATCCACTCAGGTGTTTCCGCTGTAAGTTGATGAACCTTGAAGAAGCCTCCGTCGGGCAGCGGTCTGCCCTTTTTGTCAGTCACAGTTGTATTTCCATCGACTGTCTTGTAGATGGAGGTGTGTCCATCAGCGACAATCGTCACGACTTCCTCGTAATTTCCATCATGGGCCACGCCTTTCCTAGACAATTGGTAGGCTTTGTCCGCGGGAAGTGTGCCAGTGTATGTTCTTCCGCCAATATTCGTAGTGATCGTCATTGTACCTTTCTCTGTT
Organism: Aplectana chamaeleonis; assembly: GCA_029168955.1. Lineage (NCBI taxonomy): Eukaryota > Metazoa > Nematoda > Chromadorea > Rhabditida > Cosmocercidae > Aplectana > Aplectana chamaeleonis. The sequence continues at coordinate 118,271 of JAPDOI010001169.1, read as the reverse complement.
TTGATGCTATCAAACACCTTTGCTTTATCGAGGGCTTTTTTGAATATCTTCCCCATTCTTCCAAAGAAGTTCTGTAAATAATCCATCATATTTGAGAAAGCATAAGCGGGTGACGAATGAGAGTGTAAGATGGACCTTGAAAATGGGGAGAGGAAACAGCTTCGAAAAATCTTCGTTGTCACCGAAAGAGATTACATCAGTGGAGAAGTCGTCTTCAAATTCGGATCGTTTCTTAGACGGCTGAAATACGTATATCAATGAATACCAGTAATATAAAGATAACAAAAGGGCTAGGGTCTTCAGGTAATTGAAGTCTCCTTCAGATATCGAAATTAGATATCTTATGGCGTCACCAGCTACTGCTTCCTCGAAACTCCTCTCACAGTATGCCGGATGACGCCGTACGACACGTCATCTAGCTTGATTGGCTAAGATAGATAAGGTAGGATAGAACAGATTAGAGAGATATGCCACATTTCATACTGAGTCGTTCGACGGTCGTCGGGTAAATTATGAAAGGAGCTTTAGACCCCCAATAGAAGTTACTTTGTATTGTAGAAGCGGTTCAATTAGTTTAGCGAGTTCCCCCCTTAAATATGGCCGCATAGCGCTGTTTATCCTTTGGCTCAGAGTAAACGAGAGCTACTCGGATAGACATATCGTCAGTGTCTATCAAGTAGGAAGCCGCTCTCAGCAATCGGGCGCGAATTCACTCGATCAATAGCCATCTTCTGTTTTTCCCACGCACAAATTTTCCCACCAAGCAGCTTCGCGGCTTCCCTACAACCAGTGATTGACGATACTCAGATTTTTTCTACAAAAAGGGTTCTAAAAATGTTCATTTCATCTGAAATAGTCTATTTGACTGATATTACCATTCACAGCCCATTGAAACAATGTTTGCGTTTTTGCTATGTCAAATATTCAGTCTAGTGAACGGATGGGAACGCTGCGGTGCATTACCGGCAGCGTTCGAAACGCCGTTGACAAGTGGAATCTCGAACGCTGCACAGTCCACCGCAAATGATGGCGTCTAGTTCATTCGTTGAACTGAGTTGGGCGAAGTGATTATGCCTAATCACTTTAGATATGGCCTACCAGCAGATTTATGATTTCCTGAGCACAGAATTAGGTCCTCTCTCGGAGTTCCGACACCTGCTCAATGACACCAGTCAGTTTATAGGTGGCTCACTAGGAGGGACCCATCGACGTGATATTCGCATATGGGGAAACATCCCAAAAAAGCAGCAGACGAACTCACATTTGCGTCCGTTGTGCCCAAGAGGGCGAGCACGATAATGGTCATGAAGGTAATCATGATGAGAGGAGAGCTTTTCTCCACACGGCGTTGATAACAACTGTCGGATGACGATTATATATACAAATGAAGTTTTGCCGGAATATTCCGTTATTCCATTGTTGAATGTACTTAATGTTAGGCGAATGACGATTGAACACTCATCTCACAGAGGTTCAACAGAAAAGTGCTATCTGACGTTGGCATCCAGGCACAGCGAAAAAAAGACGTGTCTAAGCTTCCATTCAGAGCAAGAGAATTCGCTCTATCCAGGAAGGCCCTTTCGAAGTCATCACGTAGTTCCGTTGCGGGGTCGCTTCAGCGGCAGGATACCGACATCGTGGTAATTCCTCCAAATCAGAGTCAAGGATTCGTAGAGCTGCTTAGCTTTTGAATCAGGCTACGAACTTCTTTCTTACACTTTACATTTCAAAAGTTCCTGAGGTGTGCTCTGCTTCTCAGTATACAGTGAATTGCAAAACTATACGACATACCCCAATTTCCGCGGTTCCAAACTTCGCGTCAATTATGGGGACAAACGGTAAACGTCAATCGATGCAGCACCCTAGAAAACCCCTGGGTACGAATCTTCATGAAAATAGAGCCACTAGCAGGAAACTGGCAACGGAAATTGTCAAAAATTTCCGTTGCAAAATTATACGTCATAGCTGACGCACCGATTTCGCAGAAATTTCCATTCTACACCATCTCTGTCAGTTCGTTTATGGTAAGAACCGCTAGAAACATCGAGTTGTTAGTCTTTAGAAATATCTTGGCGCTGAACCACTTCGAAAACTCTGTTTGGTATGTTTCAACCCAGCTTACTGTGAACGCCCCTTTCAATCTGCGCCCATTCGCTTATAACGGCTAGTTTCAGCAGAGCCACACGCTGGTATTGTCTGTTTTGGATGTAGATTCAACGCCCAAGAATTCCTTACTCGTTTTACACAAGGTTGAGATCCTGCAAACCGGCCGGCCATTCTAGCGAATTGGCAGGATTGGCCTGAAACCAAGCCTGCGTTGGCCTACTGAGAAGAAGTGAAGGCGGGTAAGGACTAGAAAGAACTGGAAATGATTTTCCGGCTCATTCTGATAACCTGTGGAGTTCACAGGTCATGTCGCTATTAGCTTGTCCAGCTTGAAACCCCACCTGGATCCGGGTCTATGCATTTTTCTTTTTCCTCCGAAATTCCTACTCAAAGATAAGTTGGGGGTTCGTGCTCGGTAATTTTGCAACGCACTGTATAACACATCAAAGATACTTTGAAGTAATAGCATACCCTGCGTATGGATCCTGTGATTCTCACGTAATTATGTAATAGACCCCTCATGTGTAGTACTGGCCAAGCAATCTCAATTTCTCCAAATAAGCAAGATACAAGCGATGACCAGGTGCTTGACCTCTCTTCAGTAACCACCACGGGCCACGCCTACTTCCTCCAATTTCTAGCTCAATACCGGCTAAATGAAAGGATGCGTTTCAGCACCGTTTAAGATACTCACTTCCTCGCCGCTCTTTTCACAATACATGCATACAGGGGTAAGAATGTTTTTTTCAGGAACATTTTTCAAAATGCTTTCAGGACCCCTAATTGATAGCAATAAACGCTCGACAGAAAATTCGTAACAGTCCGAGACGCTATCACTCTGTGCGAAGTTCGGAAAATGTGCTTGCACCCAAATTTTGCTCAGAGAGGTTGCTTTAGGCGCTGAACACGATTATGAGGTCCGTTTCCATATTTTTTTAAAGGACTAATGTTCATTTCGCAAGGCAAAATAGGAACGGAATTCGAGAAACATAAAGCAAGGAAGCGCTTCAGAATGCTATGTGTATAACACTTTGCCAAAAAAATCGGAGGAACGAGAAAAAATTTCGCAAAAAGTGCAATAGTTTTCGCATGAACATAGTGGCGTTTCGAAGCTCACTTTATTTGCCCAGTTCTTTGATTCCTCTAGACCCTGAGACTGCCCTGTTCTTCAGAAATGCTCTCCATCCGAGTTGTCCTGTATAAAATATTCGCTTGATGAACTACTTTGTACTCTCGAGAAACTCAAAAGATGAGCGAAAAACTTCATCTAGTGATATATGCTCAGAACTTTCAAAACAAGCTGTTAACACGCAATCCGCTAGTAACGGATTGTCCCTGTACCGAACGCGAAGCAAGCAGAAGCTTACACGCGAAGCAAGCAGAACCTTACTTTAGGTACTCAGAACTTCTGAAACAGGTTGTTAACACGCTAAAAGCCACTTCGTTCGGTGCAAACACGTTATTCGCGTCTTGGAATGGTGCAAGCGAGCTTCCTCAGTGTAGACGACCCAGGAAGCACCGAGCAAGCAGCCTTACTGGGGGTTTTCGAAGCGTTCCAGCAGTTTATTGTACGGTGTTAACCAGCTCACTGACACTTCGTTCCATGCAAGACTCCTTATCGTGGGTCGGTAGGGTGCGAACCTGCTTCGGTTCCGTGCAATCAGCCTTAGGCACGTAAAGCACCGTGCAAGCAGCCTATGGGAGTTGCCGAACCGTTCCAGCAGCTTTGCACGGAGTTGACACGCTATCTTGCAGGTGCGATTCGGCTCTACAGCAATGCCTGCTCATCGATTCGTCTTCTTTTGCTTCGTTCATTAGCAGTCGTGCAATTTCTTTTTCGTTTATCTCTCTCTCTCTGATGTTGATGTTTTTAGAATGTTTATTGCCCTTTTTTGGCCTGATATAGCATAAGATAGGCGAGTTGCACACAAAACTCAGATGTCAAGCTTTTAACATTCTAAAAACATCAAAATCATGTCTTCCGAGGCCTCAGCTTAAAGGCACTCAGGCAAACTGGGTCGTCGACAACAGATTGATAAGTTGTCATCTCATGAACCGCTCCCTGTTGACAAGTAAAATCGCGCGTATTGTCAGCCTGAGACCTGCCCGTTGCCCAGCGACGTCCGACTGTTGTCGGGCTGTTTACAACTCGATATGTCGCGTTTAGCGGCCTATTCAGTAGCAGTTCACATCCTACAGGACTCTTTCATCTAGCCTAGGTACTACGTAACACCGACACGCGTCGCGGTCGGCAAACCGACACGCGTCGCGGCTGGGTCGCCCAGCCTCACCTGGGGTGACCACTAGAGTATATCAAACGAATAAAAATTTTCGAATATTCGAATAAACGAATAATTCGGAAAATTGACTCCTTCGAATATTCGAATAAACGAATTATTCGAAAAATTCACTTCTGCGAATATTCGAATAAACGAATTATTTGAAAAATTGACTTCTCCGAATATTCGAATAAACGAATTATTCGGGAAATAGACTTCTCTGAATATTCGAATAAACGAATTATTCGAAAATTTGACTTTTCCGAATAATCGAATTATTCGAATGATTCGAATACGAATAAATCGAATATTCGGCCAAAATCGCGAGTATTCGAATAAGAAGTAAGGACCGAGTGCGCATAATCAAACCACCGTTCGCGGCACTTCCAACTTTCTTGACCTTTTTTTGTATAGTATTATATAGATCAAAGCTATGCCAATGTGCTTCCACGAAAAAGACGCTCCACATTATATTATAAGAGTATTCAAACTAACATGGTTCTAGTAGTTGTCTATGAGTAGTTGTTAAACGATACGATCAAATTCTCTGGATTGTCTAAACAATATCTACCAACAAGATCCGAATTTCCTATCAGTTTAAGGTGCTATCTGAGCGGGGGGGGCACTGTTGTATCGCACATGACCACGCCCATTTTTCCGTGCCGCAATCACTCCTGATTTGTGCGGGGGAGGGAAAACCCGGGTAGGTGCTCAAATTTAGTGCGGCACGATAAAATGGGCGGGACCAAGTGCACCCAGACATAGTGGCCCCCCACCGCTAAGATAGCACCCAGTTTGGTTGGAGACATTTCACCTCTGCAAACATATAAGGTGAATGTTTGATAAGAACTGGCTCAAAGCTGCAGCGATTGACCTAAATTCATGGCAATTAAAGGCAGTGTTCATGATGATTTTCGTCCCCGAGTTTTTGACATAAAACAATGCGTTGGCCTCCAGGTGTTTCCAAAATTACGAAGAAATGACGAGAAACGCACTAAAACGTCTTATTTCAGTGACATTATTCTCTGGCCTGGACTAGTTGTCCGATTGGATGAACATGTTCACGGTGATCGTCGCCGGTAAAAAATGGGGCTAATAAAAAATTCAAGAATATTTCGAGCAAAACTGTATTAGTTAGGGTGTGAAGGAAAGAAAGGAGCAACAAAAAGCGGAGAATCTCAAAGGACGGGTCCACAAAAGATTTCATTGTCACAACAGTCAGTTCCTGTGAGAGTAAAGAGTTGGGGTGAGAGTAAAAGATTTCGTGCCCTTCTGGTGCGTTTTTCTCGATTTCTTCGTCATTTCAGTTCTACCCGGGGACCAAAGAAACGATTTGGCTATTAATCTCAGAATCGAAGATTATCGTGAACACCGTCTTTAAGTATTACGTAATAATCAAGCAGCGTAAGGTAGCCGTTTCTGGAACATCACTCGAATCTCTTTGGGACATACTCCATCAGATGAAAAACAGTATCTGTTACGTCTGCCCACAAATTCGGGGGCGGCGGCCAGGTGGGACGCCGTGCGCGGCTGGGAGCTTGCGTTGCGTGTCGCGGCGTATCAGCAAGCGTTTATTGAGTCATTTCTCTTCAACGAGATGTTTGGAAACACTCATATGATAGGTTCAGTGCAAGAAGTTGACATAAATGAGGTTCATAGAATCGAGGGTCTATCGGTAATTTAAGAATGATTTCTTTTGCGCATAATTTCTTTGAATGTGGTAAGTCCTAATAGAGACCACTTAGAATGCCATATTTCCGGGGTATTAACAATGAGATTCGACGTCCTAGCATTAGGTTTCTGACTATCTCATGTTTTATATTGGAGTATTCCGATTATATTCGGACTTTCTACCAGTTTGATCGGGGACATTTCACCTTTGGACCGCGAAAATGGACATGTGCCGAAGACTGCTTCTTATTTTTCTGAAATTATTCGTTTATTCGGCCGAATATTCGAATATTGGGCCGTTCGAATATTCGAATAAACGAATTATTCGAAAAATTGATTTTTCCGAATATTCGAATAAACGAATTATTCGGAAAATTGACTTCTCCGAATATTCGAATAAACGAATTATTCGAAAAATTGACTTTTCCGAATATTCGAATAAAGGAATTATTCGAAAATTTGACTTTCCGAATAATCGAATTATTCGAATATTCGATTATTCGTTTATTCGGCCGAATATTCGTTTTCCGAATATTCGTTGACATAGTCTAGTGACCACCGGGTAGGCAGGACCTCCAGATGCTGGGCGGGCCAATGTACCGCGAACTTGGGTAATAGAACCGGCTGCGCTTTCATCATTCACAGCATGCCTGAAAAATGCGTCGTATACTTCCCTTCTATCTAGAGCGTTAGCTATGCAACAGCTCGACATCGACGAGATCATAACTCGCGGCCGTAATTGCTGTGCAACAGCTCGACATCGACCAGAGCATAACTCGCGGCCACGGCCCCGCCAAATATCGGCGCGTTGGCCAGCGGTGACTCATGGTGGGCGGATCAACCTGTTGTCGACGCCCCAGTTTGCCAGATCAGTTTTCACAATAATTTTCGATTTTGAGCTTAATCGTTAAATCGATTTTGGTCACCGGGTAGAACTGAAATGCCGAAGAAATCGAGAAAAACGCGCCGGAAGCGGACCAAATCCTATACTCTCACCTCACCTTTTTACTCTCACTGGAACTGTTCGTTGTGACAATGAAATATTTTGTGGTCCCGTCTTTTGCAATTATTCGCTTTCCGTTGCTCCGTTCTTTTCTTCGGACCCCAACTAATACTGCTTTGCCTGAAATATTCTTCCATTTTTGATTAATCCTATTTTTCACCGGTGACAACCACCGTGAACATGTTCATCCAATCGGAGAACTAGTCCAGGCCAGAGAAAAATGTCGCTGAAATAAGACGTTTTAGTGCGTTTCAAGAACTTGGTGGCCAACGTATTGTTTTGAGTGCAACACCCCTCAGGCGAATCGGGGCGTCGACAACAGGTTGATCCGCCCACCATGAGTCACCGCTGGCCAACGCGCCGATATTCGGCGGGGCCCTGGCCGCGAGTTGCGATCTGGTTGATGTCGAGCTGTTGCACAGCAATTACGGCCGCGAGTTATGATCTCGTCGATGTCGAGCTGTTGCACAGCTAGCGCTTTGGATACAAGGGAAGTATACGACGCATTTTTCAGGCATGCTGCGAACGATGATAGCGCAGTCGGTCCAATTACCCAAGTTTGCGGTACTTTGGCCCCGCCCAGCATGTGGAGGTCCCGCCTATCCAGTGCTGACCCCAGTAGAGGCTGGGCGACCGACCGCGTGTAAAGTAGTTCCCAAGCTAGATGAAACAGTCCTGTAGGATATGAACTGCTAAATAGGCCGCTAAACGAGACACATCGAGTTGTCAACAGCCGGACAACCGGCGGAAGTCGTTGGGCAACGGGCAGGTCTCAGGCTGACAATACGCGCGATTCAACTTGTCAACAGGGAGCGGTTTATGAGATGACAACTTATCCACCTGTTGTCGACGCCCCAGTTTGCCTGAGTCGGAAACGAAAGTCATCGTGAACACTGCCTTTGAAGGTACAGTCTAAGCTCAAAATCTTTACCCAGTTTTCCTGCTCAGTTTAGAGACAACCTCGTCTCTCGCAGCCATCGCACCGGAGCAGACCACACCATAAAATAGACCGATAACGAATGGAAGAACGTATATTTTGATCAAACCCGTGGCGCGTCTCGTCCCTATTGAGACCGAAACCCCTGAAGTGGGCGGAGCGAATGCTGATTCGGGGGGGGGGGCGGAGGGAATGGGTGCTCGATTTTTTTCGCTTATTCGGAAAAGTTGAAACTCAGCGTTTTGCAGGGTTGCTACCACACCGGCTGGACCATA
>JAPDOI010001169.1:0-105000 GCA_029168955.1 Aplectana chamaeleonis | reverse complement strand
TGGCTCTATAGTGCAGACTTGAATTGCACATATCACCAACAAGTACTTCGATGGATATGGATCATTTCAGCTGTTCAAATCGTCCTATACCAGAAAATCTAATGGCCTCCCGCTAATGGGAAAACATCCTTTACATTATCCGAAATTTAGGACATTTTTCTTACAGCTGCGCATATATTCGTAGTGTTCAATAGTGTATTCAGCCCCAGAACCCTCCCTTCGTTTTCCTTCTTTACATTTTATGATAGTGTTTACGAGTATCAGAGGAAGATATGTTTGTTCAGTTTGGCAAGGGTCATGTAACTTTCTCATAAGTTCCTTCTATCCGGTAGAATTTGGAAAGGTGATTCCAACACTAAAGGAACAGGACACACGAGAAAGACAATTTAACTTGGTCACACGCTGATCACTATGGTGCCTCTAAAATTGCTTCAGACTTCTCACAAACGGAATCATGGCTTCTCACAAATGCCTATATTTTGATGGCGTAAATTTGGTGGTTGAGTTGTCCCGGACGTATCTCGCTTCATTCGCAGTCGTTGCGTGTGAACGAACCAGGATGAGGAGACAGATGGAATGGAGTGACGATGGACGACACTGTTCAAATTCATCCATTCATCTAGCCGCTTTCGAACTGAAAATCGGAGGAAGTGGGCGTGGACAGTGGTGGTTACTGAAGGAGGTCAGGCACGTGATCATCGTGGCCTTGTGTCTTTCTGGTTTGGAGGAATTCAGATCGCGCATTGGCGAGTGTTATACAGGAGGGGTCTATTACATACATAATTACGTGAGAAAGACGATATATATCTAAGGGTGGGCTATTCCTTCAATGTGCCTTTGTTGTGCTAGATATTGAGCAGCAAAGCACGCCTCACGAACATTCGAAATAAAAGGTGTAAGAAAGGAGTTCGTAGTCTGATTAGATAGCTGATCATCTTTAAGAATCCTTGACGCTAATTTTGAGGACAACCACAACGTCGTTACCCTTCCGCTAGAGCGACCCCGAAATAGCACTAGGTGATGAGTTCGGAAGGGCCTTCCTGAATAGAGCGACTTCTCTTGCTCTGTAGTGGAGCTTATTGTTCGACACATCCTTTTTTGCTGTTCCTAGATGGCAACGTGAGGAAGCACTTTTCTGTTGGACCACTGTGGGATGAGTGTTCAATCGTCATTCGCCTAACATTAAGTACATTCAACAACGGAATAACGGAATATTCCCGCAAGACTTTATTTGAGTATATATATAACCACAGTTGTTATCAACGCCGTGTGGAGAAACGCTCTCCTCTCATCATGATCACCCTCACTGCCATCATTGTGCTCTCCCTCTTGGGCGCGACGGATGCAAATGTGAGTTTGTCTGCTGCTTTTTTTGTGATGAGTCCCCGTATGCGATTATAATGTTGATGGGTTCCTCCCAGTGAGCCGCCCATAATTTGACTGGTGTCATTGAGTAGGTTTTCGAACTTCTAGAGACAACCCAATTTTTTGCTTAAAGGCAGCATACACGCTCGTTAACGTGATTGAGATAACTACGGAAATAGAATGGTATGGCCCAGAATACAACGCCTACGCATTTTGAAGTGTCAAAAACGACCCACAATGCCGCTACATGAGCTAGAAGTTGGCCCCGCCCTGTATTTTCACGCCCCCTGTACTTTCCCTTTTTCTGCAACGCAAGGTTGCTGGGTCATATTCACCGTCGGTACTGTTGGTAGATTGCCTAAGAAGTGGACCACATACGTCACTGACGGCGGAGATGGCACAGCAACCCTGCGTTGGAGGAAAAGCGCAATTACAGGGGCGTGAAAATACAGGGCGGGGCCAATTTCTAAGTCATGTAGCGGCATTTTGGGTCGTTTTTGACACTTCAAAATGCGTAAGCATTACGTTGTAAGCCACACGGCTCGATCCAGATTGTTATCCCAACCACGTTTACGAGCGTGTATGCTGTCTTCAAGAATTCATAAATCTGCTGGTACCCCATATTAAGAGTGTTTAGACATAAACGCTACGCCTAACTCAGTCCAGCGGATGGACTAGACGCCATCTTTTGCGGTGGACTGTGCAGCGTTCGAGATTCCACTTGTCAACGGCGTTTCGAACACTAACGGCAATGCACCGTAGAGGCCTTGTCCACCATTCCAGATGAAATGCCAATTTTTGGAACCCTTTCTGGACGAAGAATCTGAATGTCGTCAATCGCTGAGAGTGGGGAAGCCGCGACGCTCCCTGGCGAAAAAAATGCGCGCGGGAAAACGAACAGAAGATGTCTAATGATCGAATGATTCCGCACCCGATTGCTAAGCGCGGCTTTCTACTTGATAGACACTGAGGATATATCTATCGGAGCTGCCCTCGTCCACTCTTAGCCAAAGGATAAACTGCCCGATGCAAACCTAGTTGAGGGGTCAACTCACTATTCAAGTGTAGAACCAATGAAGCCGCGTCCAGAGAACAAAGTTTTTCTATTGAGAGTCTGAAGCCCCTTTCATAGTTTGCCGACGAACGTCGAACCACTCGTTATGAAATGGTGCATATCTGTCTAATCTGTACTATCCCACCTTATCTGTCTTAGTCTATCACGTTTGATGTCGCGTCATACGGCCTACTGTTAAAGCGGTCTTTAGAAAGTAGTAGCTCGTAGCGCTATAAGATATCTAATGTCGAGATCTGAAAGAGATTTTCTTTTGTCTTCATACTGCTGGTATTCCATGATATACGGGTTTCAGCCGTCCAATAAACGATACGAATTTGACGACGACGATTGCGCGAAGCAGTGCTTGACGGGCGGCCGCGCATGTGCCGCTCTCGGACGAGTGTTGGATTCAAACGGCGGCCATCCCCACTCCCCCCTTCTGCAAAGCGGATTGATTGGCGCAGTGTTTGCTGCCAGCTGATGCCGGCCCGTTCGTTGTCGATGGCTGTGGGGACGTTGCGAATGCTCGTCCGAGAGCAGCGAACGCGACGGTCGCCTGCCAAGCACGCCGGCCGCATGAGTCACCTCTTCTCATTCGGACACACGTTACAATACACGCACTAAATTACTAAAAAAAGCAGCAGAAGCCGCTTCCATCTACAATACAGAAGCAAGACATATAGGTCTGCTTAAATAATCGAGTTGGCGAAATGAAAACCCATGTAAATAGTGATTATTAGATGTAACGCTACGTCCACCTCAATAGTGTGGACGGTACAGACAACAATTGTTCAAGTTAACTGTCTTTTTTGACAAATTTTTGACAAATTTTCTCTACAAAATCTCGGATTTCTTGCCTTTTCAAACCCGAATAATTTTGCCATTTACAGAGCCACAGGCCTCCTCTTGCATAGATTTATAGAGAGTAGCAATGCATTCCGTCAACTGTGTCTGAACCACTCCACGGTAGAAAAGCCAAAGAGAATTCAGGCCACGAGAAGTATTTCGCAGCGATGTTCCGTGAGCGATCCTTGCCTGCAGCCTTTTCAAAGAGGCCACTAGTTTGGGTGTTCGTAACCTTTGCAGTTCTTCACAGCCCAGGATAGATAGTTATCGAAAACTATCTTGATTCTTTGCGATCTATCCTTTTTAGCTCAGATCATGATTATCATGAACTTTTATTCAATTCCTGAGAACCGGCGGGCCCGTATCCGCACATTTAGAGGCTAGATGGCACGAGCTCTAGAAGCGGTTTAATCTTTGCTGGGGTCTAAATCTAAGCAAAACAAATCTTGCTGTTTTTCTGATCCGAAGGAGTTTGTTGTTGATCTCCCGCTTCGCGTCTCTCACTCTTCGTGTCTTGCATACATACTCTAGGCAGCATACACGCCCGTAAACGTGGTTGAGATAAGTACGTGAATCCAACCGTATGGCTTACAACATAATGCTCACGCATTTTGAAGTGTCGAAAACGACCCAAAATGCCGCTACATGAATTAGAATTTGGCCCTGCCCTGTATTTTCACGCCCCTGTGATTGCGCTTTTCCTCCAACGCAGGGTTGCTGTGCCATCTCCGCCGTCAGTGACGTATGTGGTCCACTTCTTAGGCAATCTACGAACAGTACCGACGGTGAATATGGCCCAGAAACCTTGCGTTGCAGGAAAAGGGCAAATACAGGGGGCGTGAAAATACAGGGCGGGGCCGATTTCTAAGTGACGTAGCGGCATTGTGGGTCGTTTTTGACACTTCAAAATGCGTAGGCGATAAAATCTGGGCCATACCATTCTATTTCCGTAGTTATCTCAATCACGTTTACGAGCGTGTATGCTGCCTTTAAGTCTTCGCGCTGCGCGCACTCTCTCACCTTTCTCGCCGATGGGCTAGAAGAGGATTCAACGAGTTGGGCGGTCTCTAATTTACCAACAACTAGAAGTAGGTTAAAGAAGAATTAATCCATGGGTGGTCTATTCGCCGAAAATCAATGACTCGGATTCAATGTAGAGGACCAATCCTTGCAAGTGTTCGCCAGATCATCTGCCCATCCCAACCCAGGAGTCCTACTAACCCAAGAGGCTGGAGACAGTATACCTCGGCATCGAATAATTTCGAGTCATCCTATAAATGGATTTTTCTTTCGAATGACAAAATGGCGTGAGCCGTCTTTGGTTTTCAGACAAAAAGTGAGAGGTAAGCTTCTCATTAGTCATGTCATAGCAGAATTCTTTGCTTTCACAAAAACATAATTATCAATTATTCGAAAAAAATACTCGACTATGTATGACTCGAAGTCGACTATTTTTTGAGTAAATGGTAATTATGATTTTGTGAAGGCAAAAAACTCTGCCATGACATGACTAATGAGAAGCTTACCTCTAACTTTTTGTCTGAAAACCGAAGACGGCTCGAACCATTTTGTCATTCAAAAGAAAAATCCATTGATAGGATGACTCGAAATTATTCGATGCCGAAGTATAGGAGACAGCACGGGAGTTTCGAATTAACCAGGGTGGTTTTGTAAATACCCTGCTGCGTACCACGAATATGCGAGGAACAACTTTATTCTTGAGGCACAGAATAGAAAATATTAAGGGGTCCAGAAAGTAATGTCTGTTTTTTAAGCTAAATACTAGGTTGTTCAATAAGTTTTGACGTTCGATAAGAAAAACACAATTTTATGGTTCAGTATACACTTAACTATTTACTATAATCTTCCTAAACATTAATACACGTGCTCCAACGATCCTCCACTCTGTGGATCCCATCTCTGAAGTGAGAATCCGGAAGGTCTGCAAAATACGCTTAAACGGCCGTTCTGACCTCTTCATTTGATGAAAAACGCTTGCCACGCATACATTTTTTGAGTTCTGGAAACAAATGGAAGTCGCTGGGGTCCAAATCTGGTGAATAAGGTGGATGATCCAACAATGGATTTAAGCCATTTTCAAAATGCTTTTGTGACACGGTGCATTGTCCTGATGAAAAAGGATTTTTTTATTCTGCAAAGCTGATCTTTTGTCACGAATTTTTCCCCTCAACTGGTTCTAAACGTTGCAATAATATTCAGAATTAATTGTTTAACCAGTTTGCAAGTATTCCACAAACGAAATTCGTTTCACATCCCAAAAAAATGATGCCATAACCTTCTTGGCTGATTTCCGGACACGAACTCGTTTCGAAGCCGAACAACCACGTTCACACCACTCTCTAGCCTCTTGTTTTGATTCAGAATCATCCATAGTGATGAATTGACGCACGAAATTCACTTTATCCTTTTTAAAACGCTCCAATTCTTTCTGAGAAAGTCGTATTCGAATGTGTTTTTGTTCCATTGTTAGCGAATGCGGCACCCACTGTGCACACAGCTTTCTAAAACCCAAAATTTCACTTAAAATAGGGCTCACACTGCCTAATAAGATGTGTAGAGTCTCTACTAAATCTCTCTCAGTCAATTGACGATCTTCCAAAACCATATCCCTACACCTTCCATAATTAAGAATTGTATCACTGCACGATATTCAATTTTTTCCATTGCTGTGACACGGCGACACTAATTGGCTTGTAAACAAAGAATGAATTGACAGATTGAAATAAAAACTTCACATACGTTCATATGAAGAGTGTACCAACAAAACAAAATAAATTGGACTCGTAGCAACGCCCTCTCTTATCGAACGACAAATCTTATTGAACAACCTGGTACAAACACGCATTTTTAACGAGTCAATGATGTATTCCCCATCATTGCCAATAACCGCTTGCCATCTAGTAAGTAAATTTTCAATCCTTGATCGATAAAATTATTTTTCTGCCAAAATATCTGGCATTTTGGATATGATCCAAATTTGCAAATGTTTTGCCACTTAAAGAGTATGGCAGCGCTCAAAATAAGAGATAAGCCAATGGTGCAACATCTGGCGAATATGGTGGATGAGGCAGCACTTCCCACGTCGATTAATTACCTTTTCTACGGTTCGTCTTGCGGAGTGCGGTCTTGCATTGTCGTGTTGGAGAATGACGCTTTTACGGTTGGCGAGCGCTGGCTACTTTCTCAATCTGGGCTGGTAGTAAACCCCCCATTGTCGTGACGACAATTGTCATGACATGTCACGACATGTCGCGACCAAAAGGCGCGAGCTATGGGTTCGTATCGTATCCCACAACACATGGCTCGTGACTGTCACGAGCTTGTTGTCACGACAGTTACGATCACGAGCTGTCACAATTGTCGCGTGGTCATAACATCACGACAACGCGACAGACAGCGTGACACAAAATAGTGCGCGGTTGAGGGAGTGCGCAGATTGCTGCGAGTGTCGTGCGCTCGTGTACAACAAGGTCGTGACGACACTTAGGCGTGTAATTGAGAGCAGGGTGTGCAGCGGCTGCAATGACATCGTGAAACGCTCTAGTTTTCCCGTTTCAATCGATCTTTTTTTTATGCGTGATGTTGTTGTTCTGTGTATTTTCTTTTTGTTAAGATTTCTTACCGCAAATTGCTTACTGCATTTCACTCTCTTAGGATGCTGTCGTGGTTGGGATAGTGCAGAGAAGGGAAAATTACTACTCTATCCATAATCCGATCAAAAAATGTCTAGTTTGTTGAGCTGGAAATCAAACTTTTGCTGGGTGCCTTGATGTAAAACGAATCAGATTATCGGTTTCGGCAATAACCGCATTAACTGTACGTCTTCATAATTCCGGACTAAATTTTACAGCCAAACATGGACGGGTTAGATAATGTTAAATGATATTTATTGTGCAAATCTCATTGTTCTAGGTTGTGTTGTGTTCTCGTACTTGACACTGGTGCTGAAATTCTTGTACTTGAAGGCGAGGATCTCGGGTAGTCATGCCTTAGAGGTGTTTAAGAGACATGTTATGTGGAATCATTTCGCCACAATGTCAACAGCCTAGACAATGATGCGCAATTTTTCACTTACTTCTGAAGCCCGCAGAAAACTCCATATTTAAAACTCACAAATTAACTAGGATAATTGTCGAATTTCCGCTCAGAATTGACGAATTAACATACTGAGATATGTGTGATTTATATCAAATCTACCCTCAATTATCAGCCCTCTACAAGTCGCGATAACCGTTTGAATACCGTTATGAAATATCCAGAATTCAGAAAAGGGCGATATAATGTCGGGATAAACTTTGACACCATGCATAAATCTCAAAAAGTGGTAATCCGCCTTAATTTTCCTTACTGTAGAGCTAGTTATCTACCTACTTAGCTCTGAATCACAGAAAGAATCAATAGCGAAGATATTGATCGAATTTCAGCACCAGTGCTGCACTGTGAAAGTTAAAGGTGCGTTGCCCCAGCGGTTGGTCCCTCCACGACCAGGAGCCAAAAGGTCAAGCTCCGTGAGCAACAAGTAACGAAAAGAATTCTGGGTGACAAATCAAATGCCATGACGAAATTTATCCTGGATGGCTAACAGCTAGTGTAATAGGCAAATAGGTGATTCTACAGAGAGTTCATGGGCACATAGTAAAGAAGGAACACTAACTTATATGAAGAAACTACAGCGACAAAAGTGGTCGAGACCATTCGCCTCGCAAAACGTCGCAGAACGTCGCTCCCAGCTCGCGCCGTCGCTCCCACTCTGAAAGCAAAACGTCGCGCGGCACGGTTTGCTGCGTAGCACCCCCCCCCCTCCTCCCACATCTCTCATCACGTCGCCGCGACAGCGAATTTTTCCGCGACGCCACTCTGAAAGGCCCTGAAAAGAACTACATTTGCTAGCATTTGCAATGTCTGTCGCTGTTGTGGTTCAGATGGGATAAAGCAAGGCTATTTATTTGAACACGTCAGCCTATTTTCGGCAACCTTCGTAGAAACAGTGCTTCCTGTTCTAGTCCCCGATTTGTGGCCTCGAACAGGGTTTTTTTGCTGAAGGTAACGTAGCAAGGTGATGAATATTATACGTTAAAGTTCTAAACAGCCCTTGCTATTAGGAAAACCGTGATGATAACAACTGATAACCCTAGCCTTGAACGTTCATGCATACGGCATCACTTTCAAGGCGGCAGCAACAACACATGAGGATTGAAAAAGTCGTCAGAAGTAAATACATTCTTGATACCGATTGTTTCATGACAGCTGAAAAGCATCATAGGGTATTTTACCCCGGCCAATCATGGAGAAATGTTTGCAAATCCCCTCCGTTCTCCTCTCAACCGACTGATAACCAACTAAGCAGGTATATTCTTCATGGAAACCTCCCCACCAATGCGTCAGGGAGTTGTAAAGGGCCGGAACACTAAAGAATCCAATGATAGACCCGCGCGACTAGCCGCAATGCCGCTCGCGACGTCCGTACACCTCTGTACACTCCGCAGCAATACGCCACGTTACCGTAACCACGTAGCGTTGACCGGTGTGTTAGAGAGGCTTGTGTACTTGACCACCTTGAAATGAATTTGCTCCAGTGATAAAAATCGAATAAGTTATATTCCTTGGACTGATTAGAGTAAAATTTTTGCTTGACCGATAACACGGGATTGGCTAGGCCCTCGTTCAGCGAAGAAGGAAGTCACGGTTTTGTTTTGATTACGTGAATCTCATGTGAATGAAAAGAATGTTGCTATTGCGGGTTATTCACGGAATTTCAAATGCTACCTTTTACATAACGTTGACGTCTCTGACTCGTCGTCCAATTCATTGTTTTGCTGTGTTGAAGAATGAAAGGAAATTTTTTTTGTGACCTGCCCCTCTCTGAACTGCGATAGCACTTTTTTCTTGGGTTCGTATAGGATGACAAATTAGTAGGTAGAGCTGACCAATTATTACCAGGTTTTTTTTGAACGTTGCCCGTTAACATGCTGTTTTTTTTGTTTTGTGGCGTTACGATTCTAATGTTCCCTCTTTCAGGATGAGCGAAAAAAGGCGGCGATCGGTGGGTCGTTTTTCCTGTTAATTTTTTGGGTTTTTTACATTTTTGGGCAACATTGTTTTTAAACAGTTTCTATTCGATGTTTCAAGCCGGTCCACGTGGTCTACTTAGGAAGCGGTGCTGCTTAACATGTCAAGATCCTCGTAAACGACTTATATTTTACCATTTCTTTGCCCTTACCCCCGCAGTTTACGTGGCTCACCTGGGTTGGTTTCGTTTGTTCCCCGGTTGAGCTAGACTAAAGCCCACGCTGCCATCATCATAGCCCAGGTGAGGCCCCGGTCATAGTTGGATGAGCCGACGTCTCCAGCCCGGTCGATACACACAGAATGCATTGGAAATGGGATGCAAAAATCACTCGGTGTATCCCCCCCGCACCCCCAACACCCACCCGGTCGATGCGTATGAAAAACATGGCGATGTGAAGCTGAGAAAATCACTCGGTGTCTCCCCCCCGCCCCCCCCCCCCGGTCGATACGTATGTTTAAAATGATGGAGTGAGGTTGGGAAAATCACTCAGTGTATCCGACGCGGTCGATATCCATGCAATACGTGGATGACGGCGGATGAGAAAATCACCGGGTGGGCGGGCCTATGATAAAACATTGCGTATCACTAACCTTACTGCTACCTCCGTTCCTTCACTATGCTCTCCTTCACTATTTCTCTGAACAGGTGCAATCCTGTTGGCCACGTAATCATCGTCATATCTAGTTGGATGCACCGAGTGATTTTCTCAATCTCACTCCATCATTTTAAACATACGTATCGACAGGGTGGGTGTTGGGGGGAGTCGGTGGGTTGCAGATGCAAATTCCCGAAAGTTTAGGTTCCTGGCGAAAGTAAAGATTTGGCATGGCCATAGAAATATACTCAGTTAAAAGGGAAAATAAAGAAAAATGAAAAAAGGTTTTGAAATATTCCTGAGAACGATTTGGCGTAGAATAATTTGTTTTTCGGGAAATGAAGTGAAATAGTTAAAAGTATGATTTGGCAGTCGAGTTTGAACCAGCTATTGATAGGAGTTGTGCAAAACGAGAGATCGCCTTGTCTGTGCTTATCCGTAGAAAATATCAAAGCAAAATCACGCGTGAAATGGGAAGCATCCAAACTTTTTCGGGAGCTGTAATGCGGCGGTCTTCACGTATTAGGTGAAGTAAAATCAACACGCGTGATTTCGCTTTGATATGTTCTACGGATAAGCACAGACAAGACGATCTCTCGTTTTGCACAACTCTTATCAATAGTTGGTTCAAACTCGACTTCCAAATCATACTTTTAACTATTTCACTTCATTTCCCGAAAAACAAATTATTCTACGCCAAATCGTTCTCAAGAATATTTCAAAACCTTTTTTCATTTTTCTTTATTTTCCCTTTTAACTGAGTATATTTCTATGACCATGCCAAATCTTTACTTTCGCCAGGAACCTAAACTTTCGGGAATTTCATTTATTTTTCCTAAAGGTTTCCTTTCTAACATGATTTATGCCTGGTGGTGTTAGATGAAAGTAAACCCACTGATGTCCTGCCCCCCTTCTGTGGCGTCCTGCGCACTCCAACTGATGGCCTGCCCACTTTCTTTGACTGTCCTGCACACTCCCACTAATGTCCTGCGCACATTCTGTTACATCTTGCACACTTCCACTGATGTCCTGCACACTTTCTACGGCGTTCTGCGCACAGCCATTTGGGTCCGGCACTTTCTACGGCGTCCAACGCACTCTCATTTGGGTCCCACACACTTTCTACGGCGTTCTGTGTACTCCCATTTGGGTCACAAGCACGCTCACGCCGATCATTTTTCCGCAGGGCTACCGTAACCCTCCTTCAAAAATTTTCTGAGTCTCAACATGGATATGAGCACATCGTAATAGCCAACAAACGTGTTTGCACAATTTCGACCTCCTCAGCCACTTCCCGGCGGCTTCCCGAAGAGAACGGTGTGTGAATGAACGCATACCGCTCCTCTGCCCTTTTATACCCCGCATGTTATGAGCGTGTGTTATCGTTCGTTATCATGTTTTGCTCAAAAATGGTTACGGTAGCCCTGCGGAAAAAATGATCGGCATGAGCGTGCTTCTATTTGGGTACCGCACACTTTCTACGGCGTCTGGCGCACTTTCACTTTGTCACCGCACACTTTCTACGGCGTCCGGCGCACTCCCATTTGGGTCCCGCACACTTTCTATGGCGTTCTGCGCACGCCCATTTGGGTCCCGCACGCTTTCTACGGCGTCCGGCGCACTCCCACTTGGGTCCCGCACGCTCTCTACGGCGTGTGGCGCACTCTAATTTGACACCCGCACACTTTCTATGGCGTCCGGCGCTGCTCTCATTTGGGTCCCGCACAATTTCTATGGCGTTCTGCGCACGCCCATTTGGGTCCCACGCTTTCTACGGTGTCTGGCGCACTTTCACTTTGTCACCGCACACTTTCTACGGCGTCCGGCGCACTCTCATTTTGGGCCCCCACACACTCTTTGGCGTTCTGCGCACGCCCACTTGGGTCCCGCACGCTTTCTCCGGCCTCCGGCGCCCTCGCACTTGGGTCCCGCACAGTTTCTCTGGCGGCCTGCGCACGCCCTTTTGGGTCCCGCACGCTTTCTACGGCGTCCGGCGCACTCCCACTTGGGGCCCGCACGCTTTCTTCGGTGTGTGGCGCACTCCCACTTGAGTCCCACACACTTTCTACGGCGTGTGGCGCACTCCCACTTGGGTCCCGCACACTTTCTACGGCGCCCGACGCTCTCTCATTTGGGTCCCGCACAATTTATATGGCGTTCTGCGCACGCCCATTTGGATCCCGCACGCTTTCTACGGTGTCTGGCGCACTTTCACTTTGTCACCGCACACTTTCTACGGCGTCCGGCGCACTCTCATTTTGGTCCTCACACTTTCTATGGCATCCGGCGCACTCTCATTTTGGTCCCGCACACTTTCTATGGCGTTCTGCGCCCGCCCTTTTGGGTCCCGCCCGCTTTCTACGGCGTCCGGCGCACTTTCACTTTCTCACCGCACACTTTCTACGGCGTCCGGCGCACTCCCATTTGGGTCCCGCACACTTTCTATGGCGTTCTGCGCACGCCCATTTGGGTCCCGCACGCTTTCTACGGCGTCCGGCGCACTCCCACTTGGGTCCCGCACGCTCTCTACGGCGTGTGGCGCACTCTAATTTGACACCCGCACACTTTCTACGGCGTCCGGCGCACTCTCATTTGGGTCCCGCACAATTTCTATGGCGTTCTGCGCACGCCCATTTGGGTCCCGCACGCTTTCTACGGTGTCTGGCGCACTTTCACTTTGTCACCGCACACTTTCTACGGCGTCCGGCGCACTCTCATTTTGGTCCCGCACACATTCTATGGCGTTCTGCGCACGCCCATTTGGGTCCCGCACGCTTTCTACGGCGTCCGGCGCACTCCCACTTGGGTCCCGCACACTTTCTATGGCGTTCTGCGCACGCCCATTTGGGTCCCGCACGCTTTCTACGGCGTCCGGCGCACTCCCACTTGGGTCCCGCACGCTTTCTACGGCGTGTGGCGCACTCTCATTTGGGTCCCGCACGCTTTCTACGGCGTGTGGCGCACTCCCACTTGGGTCCCGCACACTCTCTACGGCGCCCGACGCTCTCTCATTTGGGTCCCGCACAATTTATATGGCGTTCTGCGCACGCCCATTTGGGTCCCGCACGCTTTCTACGGCGTCCGGCGCACTTTCACTTTCTCACCGCACACTTTCTACGGCGTCCGGCGCACTCCCATTTGGGTCCCGCACACTTTCTATGGCGTTCTGCGCACGCCCATTTGGGTCCCGCACGCTTTCTACGGCGTCCGGCGCACTCCCACTTGGGTCCCGCACGCTCTCTACGGCGTGTGGCGCACTCTAATTTGACACCCGCACACTTTCTACGGCGTCCGGCGCACTCTCATTTGGGTCCCGCACAATTTCTATGGCGTTCTGCGCACGCCCATTTGGGTCCCGCACGTTTTCTACGGTGTCTGGCGCACTTTCACTTTGTCACCGCACACTTTCTACGGCGTCCGGCGCACTCTCATTTTGGTCCCGCACACTTTCTATGGCGTTCTGCGCACGCCCATTTGGGTCCCGCACGCTTTCTACGGCGTCCGGCGCACTCCCACTTGAGTCCCGCACACTTTCTATGGCGTTCTGCGCACGCCCATTTGGGTCCCGCACGCTTTCTACGGCGTCCGGCGCACTCCCACTTGGGTCCCGCACGCTTTCTACGGCGTGTGGCGCACTCTCATTTGGGTCCCGCACGCTTTCTACGGCGTCCGACGCTCTCCCACTTGGGTCCCGCTCACTTTCTACGGCGTCCGGCGCACTCTCATTTGGGTCCCACACACTTTCTATGGCGTTCTGCGCACGCCCATTTGGGTCCCGCACGCTTTCTACGGCGTCCGGCGCACTTTCACTTTGTCACCGCACACTTTCTACGGCGTCCGGCGCACTCTCATTTTGGTCCCGCACACTTTCTATGGCGTTCTGCGCACGCCCATTTGGGTCCCGCACGCTTTCTACGGCGTCCGGCGCACTCCCACTTTCTCACCGCACACTTTCTACGGCGTCCGGCGCACTCCCATTTGGGTCCCGCACACTTTCTATGGCGTTCTGCGCACGCCCATTTGGGTCCCGCACGCTTTCTACGGCGTCCGGCGCACTCCCACTTGGGTCCCGCACGCTCTCTACGGCGTGTGGCGCACTCTAATTTGACACCCGCACACTTTCTACGGCGTCCGGCGCACTCTCATTTGGGTCCCGCACAATTTCTATGGCGTTCTGCGCACGCCCATTTGGGTCCCGCACGCTTTCTACGGTGTCTGGCGCACTTTCACTTTGTCACCGCACACTTTCTACGGCGTCCGGCGCACTCTCATTTTGGTCCCGCACACTTTCTATGGCGTTCTGCGCACGCCCATTTGGGTCCCGCACGCTTTCTACGGCGTCCGGCGCACTCCCACTTGGGTCCCGCACACTTTCTATGGCGTTCTGCGCACGCCCATTTGGGTCCCGCACACTTTCTACGGCGTCCGGCGCACTCTCATTTTGGTCCCGCACACTTTCTATGGCGTTCTGCGCACGCCCATTTGGGTCCCGCACGCTTTCTACGGCGTCCGGCGCACTCCCACTTTCTCACCGCACACTTTCTACGGCGTCCGGCGCACTCCCATTTGGGTCCCGCACACTTTCTACGGCGTCCGGCGCACTCCCACTTTCTCACCGCACACTTTCTCCGGCGTCCGGCGCCCTCCCACTTGGGTCCCGCACACTTTCTATGGCGTTCTGCGCACGCCCATTTGGGTCCCGCACGCTTTCTACGGCGTCCGGCGCACTCCCACTTGGGTCCCGCACGCTTTCTACGGCGTGTGGCGCACTCTCATTTGGGTCCCGCACGCTTTCTACGGCGTCCGACGCTCTCCCACTTGGGTCCCGCTCACTTTCTACGGCGTCCGGCGCACTCTCATTTGGGTCCCACACACTTTCTATGGCGTTCTGCGCACGCCCATTTGGGTCCCGCACGCTTTCTACGGCGTCCGGCGCACTTTCACTTTGTCACCGCACACTTTCTACGGCGTCCGGCGCACTCTCATTTTGGTCCCGCACACTTTCTATGGCGTTCTGCGCACGCCCATTTGGGTCCCGCACGCTTTCTACGGCGTCCGGCGCACTCCCACTTTCTCACCGCACACTTTCTACGGCGTCCGGCGCACTCCCATTTGGGTCCCGCACACTTTCTATGGCGTTCTGCGCACGCCCATTTGGGTCCCGCACGCTTTCTACGGCGTCCGGCGCACTCCCACTTGGGTCCCGCACGCTTTCTACGGCGTGTGGCGCACTCTAATTTGACACCCGCACACTTTCTACGGCGTCCGGCGCACTCTCATTTGGGTCCCGCACAATTTCAATGGCGTTCTGCGCACGCCCATTTGGGTCCCGCACACTTTCTACGGCGTCCGGCGCACTCCACTTTCTCACCGCACACTTTCTACGGCGTCCGGCGCACCCCATTTGGGTCCCGCACACTTTCTATGGCGTTCTGCGCACGCCCATTTGGGTCCCGCACGCTTTCTACGGCGTCCGGCGCACTCCCACTTGGGTCCCGCACGCTTTCTACGGCGTGTGGCGCACTCATTTGGGTCCCGCACGCTTTCTACGGCGTCCGACGCCTCCCACTTGGGTCCCGCTCACTTTCTACGGCGTCCGGCGCACTCTCATTTGGGTCCCACACACTTTCTATGGCGTTCTGCGCACGCCCATTTGGGTCCCGCACGCTTTCTACGGCGTCCGGCGCACTTTCACTTTGTCACCGCACACTTTCTACGGCGTCCGGCGCACTCTCATTTGGTCCCGCACACTTTCTATGGCGTTCTGCGCACGCCCATTTGGGTCCCGCACGCTTTCTACGGCGTCCGGCGCACTCCACTTTCTCACCGCACACTTTCTACGGCGTCCGGCGCACTCCCATTTGGGTCCCGCACACTTTCTATGGCGTTCTGCGCACGCCCATTTGGGTCCCGCACGCTTTCTACGGCGTCCGGCGCACTCCCACTTGGGTCCCGCACGCTCTCTACGGCGTGTGGCGCACTCTAATTTGACACCCGCACACTTTCTACGGCGTCCGGCGCACTCTCATTTGGGTCCCGCACAATTTCTATGGCGTTCTGCGCACGCCCATTTGGGTCCCGCACGCTTTCTACGGTGTCTGGCGCACTTTCACTTTGTCACCGCACACTTTCTACGGCGTCCGGCGCACTCTCATTTTGGTCCCGCACACTTTCTATGGCGTTCTGCGCACGCCCATTTGGGTCCCGCACGCTTTCTACGGCGTCCGGCGCACTCCCACTTGGGTCCCGCACACTTTCTATGGCGTTCTGCGCACGCCCATTTGGGTCCCGCACGCTTTCTACGGCGTCCGGCGCACTCCCACTTGGGTCCAGCACGCTTTCTACGGCGTGTGGCGCACTCTCATTTGGGTCCCGCACGCTTTCTACGGCGTGTGGCGCACTCCCACTTGGGTCCCGCACACTTTCTACGGCGCCCGACGCTCTCTCATTTGGGTCCCGCACAATTTATATGGCGTTCTGCGCACGCCCATTTGGGTCCCGCACGCTTTCTACGGTGTCTGGCGCACTTTCACTTTGTCACCGCACACTTTCTACGGCGTCCGCCGCACTCTCATTTTGGTCCCGCACACTTTCTATGGCGTTCTGCGCACGCCCATTTGGGTCCCGCACGCTTTCTACGGCGTCCGGCGCACTCCCACTTGGGTCCCGCACACTTTCTATGGCGTTCTGCGCACGCCCATTTGGGTCCCGCACGCTTTCTACGGCGTCCGGCGCACTCCCACTTGGGTCCCGCACGCTTTCTACGGCGTGTGGCGCACTCTCATTTGGGTCCCGCACGCTTTCTACGGCGTCCGACGCTCTCCCACTTGGGTCCCGCTCACTTTCTACGGCGTCCGGCGCACTCTCATTTGGGTCCCACACTTTCTATGGCGTTCTGCGCACGCCCATTTGGGTCCCGCACGCTTTCTACGGCGTCCGGCGCACTTTCACTTTGTCACCGCACACTTT
Source organism: Aplectana chamaeleonis (assembly GCA_029168955.1). Classification (NCBI taxonomy): domain Eukaryota; kingdom Metazoa; phylum Nematoda; class Chromadorea; order Rhabditida; family Cosmocercidae; genus Aplectana; species Aplectana chamaeleonis. Next base: position 88,080 of record JAPDOI010001169.1, on the reverse strand, counting down.
CTACGGCGTCCGGCGCACTCTCATTTTGGTCCCGCACACTTTCTATGGCGTTCTGCGCACGCCCATTTGGGTCCCGCACGCTTTATACGGCGTCCGGCGCACTCCCACTTGGGTCCCGCACACTTTCTACGGCGCCCGACGCTCTCTCATTTGGGTCCCGCACACTTTCTACGGCGTCCGGCGCATCCCGCACACTTTCTACGGCGTCCGGCGCACTCCAACTTGGGTCCCGCACACTTTCTACGGCGTCCGACGCTCTCCCACTTGGGTCCCGCTCACTTTCTACGGCGTCCGGCGCACTCTCATTTGGGTCCCACACACTTACTACGGCGTTCTGCGCACACCCATTTGGGTCACGCACACTTTGTACGGCGTCCGGCGCACTCCCACGTGGGTCCCGCACACTTTCAACGGCGTCCGGCGCACCCTCATTTGGGTCCCGCACACTTCCTACGGCGTCCGGCGCACTCTCATTTGGGTTCCACACACTTTCTACGGCGTTCTGCGTACTCCCATTTGGGTCACAAGCACGCTCACGCCGATCGTTTTTCCGCAGGGCTACCGTAACCCTACTTCAAAAATTTTCTGAGTCTCAACTTGGATATGAGCACATCGTAATAGCCAACAAACGTGTTTGCACAATTTCGACCTCCTCAGCCACTTCCCGGCGGCTTCTCGAAGAGAACGGTGTGTGAATGAACGCATACCGCTCCTCTGCCCTTTTATACCCCGCATGTTATGAGAGTGTGTTATCGTTCGTTATCATGTTTTGCTCAAAAATGGTTACGGTAGCCCTGCGGAAAAAATGATCGGCATGAGCGTGCTTCTATTTGGGTCCCGCACACTTTCTACGGCGTCTGGCGCACTTTCACTTTGTCACCGCACACTTTCTACGGGGTCCGGCACACTCCCACTTGGGTCCCGCACGCTCTCTACGGCGTGTGGCGCACTCTAATTTGACACCCGCACACTTTCTACGGCGTCCGGCGCACTCTCATTTGGGTCCCGCACAATTTCTATGGCGTTCTGCGCACGCCCATTTGGGTCCCGCACGCTTTCTACGGTGTCTGGCGCACTTTCACTTTGTCACCGCACACTTTCTACGGCGTCCGGCGCACTCTCATTTTGGTCCCGCACACTTTCTATGGCGTTCTGCGCACGCCCATTTGGGTCCCGCACGCTTTCTACGGCGTCCGGCGCACTCCCACTTGGGTCCCGCACACTTTCTATGGCGTTCTGCGCACGCCCATTTGGGTCCCGCACGCTTTCTACGGCGTCCGGCGCCTCCCACCTGGGTCCAGCACGCTTTCTACGGCGTGTGGCGCACTCTCATTTGGGTCCCGCACGCTTTCTACGGCGTGTGGCGCACTCCCACTTGGGTCCCGCACACTTTCTACGGCGCCCGACGCTCTCTCATTTGGGTCCCGCACAATTTATATGGCGTTCTGCGCACGCCCATTTGGGTCCTGCACGCTTTCTACGGTGTCTGGCGCACTTTCACTTTGTCACCGCACACTTTCTACGGCGTCCGCCGCACTCATTGGTCCCGCACACTTTCTATGGCGTTCTGCGCACGCCCATTTGGGTCCCGCACGCTTTCTACGGCGTCCGGCGCCTCCACTTTGGGTCCCGCACACTTTCTATGGCGTTCTGCGCACGCCCATTTGGGTCCCGCACGCTTTCTACGGCGTCCGGCGCACTCCACTTGGGTCCCGCACGCTTTCTACGGCGTGTGGCGCACTCTCATTTGGGTCCCGCACGCTTTCTACGGCGTCCGACGCTCTCCCACTTGGGTCCCGCTCACTTTCTACGGCGTCCGGCGCACTCTCATTTGGGTCCCACACACTTTCTATGGCGTTCTGCGCACGCCCATTTGGGTCCCGCACGCTTTCTACGGCGTCCGGCGCACTTTCACTTTGTCACCCCACACCTTCTACGGCGTCCGGCGCACTCTCAGTTTGGTCCCGCACACTTTCTATGGCGTTCTGCGGACGCCCCTTTGGGTCCCGCACGCTTTATACGGCGTCCGGCGCACTCCCACTTGGGTCCCGCACACTTTCTACGGCGCCCGCCCCTCTCTCATTTGGGTCCCGCACACTTTCTACGGCGTCCGGCGCACTCCTACTTGGGTCCCGCACACTTTCTACGGCGTCCGGCGCACTCCTACTTGGGTCCCGCACACTTTCTACGGCGTCCGACGCTCTCCCACTTGGGTCCCGCTCACTTTCTACGGCGTCCGGGGCACTCTCATTTGGGGCCCACACACTTACTACGGCGTTCTGCGCACACCCATTTGGGTCACGCACACTTTGTACGGCGTCCGGCGCACTCCCACGTGGGTCCCGCACACTTTCAACGGCGTCCGGCGCACCCTCATTTGGGTCCCGCACCCTTCCTCCGGCGTCCGGCGCACTCTCCTTTGGGTCCCACACACTTTCTACGGCGTTCTGCGTACTCCCATTTGGGTCACAAGCACGCTCACGCCGATCGTTTTTCCGCAGGGCTACCGTAACCCAATTTAAAAAATTTTCTGAGTCTCAACTTTCTATGAGCACATCGTAATAGCCAACAAACGTGTTTGCACAATTTCGACCTCCTCAGCCACTTCCCGGCGGCTTCTCGAAGAGAACGGTGTGTGAATGAACGCATACCGCTCCTCTGCCCTTTATACCCGCATGTTATGAGAGTGTGTTATCGTTCGTTATCATGTTTTGCTCAAAAATGGTTACGGTAGCCCTGCGGAAAAATGATCGGCATGAGCGTGCTTCTATTTGGGTCCCGCACGCTTTCTACGGTGTCTGGCGCACTTTCACTTTGTCACCGCACACTTTCTACGGCGTCCGGCGCACTCTCATTTGGGTCCCGCACACTTTCTATGGCGTTCTGCGCACGCCCATTTGGGTCCCGCACGCTTTCTACGGCGTCCGGCGCACTCCCACTTGGGTTCCGCACACTTTCTATGGCGTTCTGCGCACGCCCATTTGGGTCCCACACGCCTTCTATGGCGTCCGGCGCACTCCCACTTGGGTCCCGCACGCTTTCTACGGCGTGTGGCGCACTCTCATTTGGGTCCCACACACTTTCTACGGCGTTCTGCGCACTCCCATTTGGGTCACGCACACTTTCTACGGCGTCCGGCGCACTCATTGGGTCCCGCACACTTTCAGCGGCGTCCGGCGCACCTCATTTGGGTCCCGCACACTTCCTACCACGTCCGGCGCACTCTTATTTGGGTTCCACACACTTTCTACGGCGTTCTGCGCACGCCAATTTGGGTCCCGCACGCTTTCTACGGCGTCCGGCGCACTCCCATTTGGGTCCCGCACACTTTCTATGGCGTTCTGCGCACGCCCATTTGGGTCCCACACGCTTTCTATGGCGTCCGGCGCACTCCACTTGGGTCCCGCACGCTTTCTACGGCGTGTGGCGCACACCCATTTGGGTCACGCACACTTTATACGGCGTCCGGCGCACTCCCACGTGAGTCCCGCACGCTTTCTACGGCGTCTGGCGCACTTTCACTTTGTCACCGCACACACTTTCTAAGGCGTCCGGCGCACTCTCATTTGGGTCCCGCACACTTTCTATGGCGTTCTGCGCACGCCCATTTGGGTCCCGCACGCTTTCTACGGTGTCTGGCGCACTTTCACTTTGTCACCGCACACTTTCTACGGCGTCCGGCGCACTCTCATTTGGGTCCCGCACACTTTCTATGGCGTTCTGCGCACGCCCATTTGGGTCCCGCACACTTTCTACGGCGTCCGGCGCACTCTCATTTGGGTCCCGCACACTTTCTACGGCGTTCTGCGCACGCCCATTTGGGTCCCGCACGCTTTCCACGGCGTCTTGCGCACTTTCACTTTGTCACCGCACGCTTTCTACGGCGTGTGGCGCACTCTCATTTGGGTCCCGCACACTTTCTACGGCGTTCTGCGCACGCCCATTTGGGTCACGCTTTCTACGGCGTCCGGCGCACTCCCACTTGGGTTCCGCACACTTTCTATGGCGTTCTGCGCACGCCCATTTGGGTCCCACACGCCTTCTATGGCGTCCGGCGCACTCCCACTTGGGTCCCGCACGCTTTCTACGGCGTGTGGCGCACTCTCATTTGGGTCCCACACACTTACTACGGCGTTCTGCGCACACCCATTTGGGTCACGCACACTTTATACGGCGTCCGGCGCACTCCCACGTGGGTCCCGCACACTTTCAACGGCGTCCGGCGCACCCTCATTTGGGTCCCGCACACTTCCTACCACGTCCGGCGCACTCTTATTTGGGTTCCACACACTTTCTACGGCGTTCTGCGCACGCCAATTTGGGTCCCGCACGCTTTCTACGGCGTCCGGCGCACTCCCACTTGGGTCCCGCACACTTTCTATGGCGTTCTGCGCACGCCCATTTGGGTCCCACACGCTTTCTATGGCGTCCGGCGCACTCCCACTTGGGTCCCGCACGCTTTCTACGGCGTGTGGCGCACACCCATTTGGGTCACGCACACTTTATACGGCGTCCGGCGCACTCCCACGTGAGTCCCGCACGCTTTCTACGGTGTCTGGCGCACTTTCACTTTGTCACCGCACACTTTCTACGGCGTCCGGCGCACTCTCATTTGGGTCCCGCACACTTTCTATGGCGTTCTGCGCACGCCCATTTGGGTCGCGCACGCTTTCTACGGTGTCTGGCGCACTTTCACTTTGTCACCGCACACTTTCTACGGCGTCCGGCGCACTCTCATTTGGGTCCCGCACACTTTCTATGGCGTTCTGCGCACGCCCATTTAGGTCCCGCACGCTTTCTACGGCGTCCGGCGCACTCCCACTTGGGTCCCGCACACTTTCTATGGCGTTCTGCGCACGCCCATTTGGGTCCCACACGCTTTCTATGGCGTCCGGCGCACTCCCACTTGGGTCCCGCATGCTTTCTACGGCGTGTGGCGCACATCCATTTGGGTCACGCACACTTTATACGGCGTCCGGCGCACTCCCACGTGGGTCCCGCACACTTTCTACGGCATCCGACGCTCTCCCACTTGGGTCCCGCTCACTTTCTACGGCGTCCGGCGCACTCTCATTTGGGTCCCTCACACTTACTACGGCGTTCTGCGCACACCCATTTGGGTCACGCACACTTTATACGGCGTCCGGCGCACTCCCACGTGGGTCCCGCACACTTTCGACGGCGTCCGGCGCACCCTCATTTGGGTCCCGCACACTTTCTACGGCGTCCGGCGCACTCTCATTGGGTTCCACACACTTTCTAGGGCGTTCTGCGCACGCCCATTTGGGTCCCGCACGCTTTCTACGGTGTCCGGCGCACTTTCACTTTGTCACCGCACACTTTCTACGGCGTCCGGCGCACTCTCATTTTGGTCCCGCACACTTTCTATGGCGTTCTGCGCACGCCCATTTGGGTCCCGCACGCTTTCTACGGCGTCCGGCGCACTCCCACTTGGGTCCCGCACACTTTCTATGGCGTTCTGCGCACGCCCATTTGGGTCCCGCACGCTTTCTACGGCGTGTGGCGCACTCATTTGGCTCCCGCACGCTTTCTACGGCGTGTGCCGCACTCCCACTTGGGTCCCGCACACTTTCTACGGCGCCCGACGCTCTCTCATTTGGGTCCCGCACACTTTCTACGGCGTCCGGAGCACTACTACTTTTGTCCCGCACACTTTCTACGGCGTCCGGCGCACTCTCATTTGGGTCCCGCACACTTTCTATGGCGTTCTGCGCACGCCCATTTGGGTCCCGCACGCTTTCTACGGCGTCCGGCGCATTCCACTTGGGTCCCGCACACTTTCTATGGCGTTCTGCGCACGCCCATTTGGGTCCCGCACGCTTTCTACGGCGTGTGGCGCACTCTCATTTGGGTCCCACACGCTTTCTACGGCGTGTGGCGCACTCCCCACTTGGGTCCCGCACACTTTCTACGGCGCCCGACGCACTCTCATTTGGGTCCCTCACACTTTCTACGGCGTCCGGCGCACTCCCTACTTGGGTCCCGCACACTTTCTACGGCGTCCGACGCTCTCCCACTTGGGTACCGCTCACTTTCTACGGCGTCCGGCGCACTCCACAGGGTCCCGCACACTTTCTATGGCGTTCTGCGCACGCCCATTTGGGTCCCGCACGCTTTCTACGGCGTGTGGCGCACTCATTTGGGTCCCGCACGCTTTCTACGGCGTGTGGCGCACTCCCACTCTGGGTCCCGCACACTTTCTACGGCGCCCGACGCTCTCTCATTTGGGTCCCTCACACTTTCTACGGCGTCCGGCGCACTCCTACTTGGGTTTCGCACACTTTCTACGGCGTCCGACGCTCTCCCACTTGGGTACCGCTCACTTTCTACGGCGTCCGGCCCACTCTCATTTGGGTCCCACCCACTTACTACGGCGTTCTGCGCACACCCATTTGGGTCACGCACACTTTATACGGCGTCCGGCGCACTCCCACGTGGGTCCCGCACACTTTCAACGGCGTCCGGCCCACCCTCATTTGGGTCCCGCACACTTCCTACGGCGTCCGGCGCACTCTCATTTGGGTTCCACACACTTTCTCCGGCGTTCTGCGCACGCCAATTTGGGTCCCGCACGCTTTCTACGGCGTCCGGCGCACTCCCACTTGGGTCCCGCACACTTTCTATGGCGTTCTGCGCACGCCCATTTGGGTCCCACACGCTTTCTATGGCGTCCGGCGCACTCCCACTTGGGTCCCGCACGCTTTCTACGGCGTGTGGCGCACACCCATTTGGGTCACGCACACTTTATACGGCGTCCGGCGCACTCCCACGTGAGTCCCGCACGCTTTCTACGGTGTCTGGCGCACTTTCACTTTGTCACCGCACACTTTCTAAGGCGTCCGGCGCACTCTCATTTGGGTCCCGCACACTTTCTATGGCGTTCTGCGCACGCCCATTTGGGTCCCGCACGCTTTCTACGGTGTCTGGCGCACTTTCACTTTGTCACCGCACACTTTCTACGGCGTCCGGCGCACTCTCATTTGGGTCCCGCACACTTTCTATGGCGTTCTGCGCACGCCCATTTGGGTCCCGCACGCTTTCTACGGCGTCCGGCGCACTCCCACTTGGGTCCCGCACACTTTCTATGGCGTTCTGCGCACGCCCATTTGGGTCCCACACGCTTTCTATGGCGTCCGGCGCACTCCCACTTGGGTCCCGCATGCTTTCTACGGCGTTTGGCGCACATCCATTTGGGTCACGCACACTGTATACGGCGTCCGGCGCACTCCCACGTGGGTCCCGCACACTTTCTACGGCATCCGACGCTCTCCCACTTGGGTCCCGCTCACTTTCTACGGCGTCCGGCGCACTCTCATTTGGGTCCCTCACACTTACTACGGCGTTCTGCGCACACCCATTTGGGTCACGCACACTTTATACGGCGTCCGGCGCACTCCACGTGGGTCCCGCACACTTTCGCCGGCGTCCGGCGCTCCCTCATTTGGGTCCCGCACACTCCCTACGGCGTCCGGCGCACTCTCATTTGGGTTCCACACACTTTCTAGGGCGTTCTGCGCACGCCCATTTGGGTCCCGCACGCTTTCTACGGTGTCCGGCGCACTTTCACTTTGGCACCGCACGCGTTCTTCGGCGTCCGGCGCACTCTCATTTGGTCCCTCACATTTTCTATGGCGTTCTGCGCACGCCCATTTGGGTCCCGCACGCTTTCTACGGCGTCCGGCGCACTCCCACTTGGGTCCCGCACACTTTCTATGGCGTTCTGCGCACGCCCATTTGGGTCCCGCACGCTTTCTACGGCGTGTGGCGCACTCTCATTTGGGTCCCGCACGCTTTCTACGGCGTGTGGCGCACTCCCACTTGGGTCCCGCACACTTTCTACGGCGCCCGACGCTCTCTCATTTGGGTCCCGCACACTTTCTACGGCGTCCGGAGCACTACTACTTTTGTCCCGCACACTTTCTACGGCGTCCGGCGCACTCTCATTTGGGTCCCGCACACTTTCTATGGCGTTCTGCGCACGCCCATTTGGGTCCCGCACGCTTTCTACGGCGTCCGGCGCACTCCCACTTGGGTCCCGCACACTTTCTATGGCGTTCTGCGCACACCCATTTGGGTCCCGCACGCTTTCTACGGCGTGTGGCGCACTCTCATTTGGGTCCCGCACGCTTTCTACGGCGTGTGGCGCACTCCCACTTGGGTCCCGCACACTTTCTACGGCGCCCGACGCTCTCTCATTTGGGTCCCTCACACTTTCTACGGCGTCCGGCGCACTCCTACTTGGGTCCCGCACACTTTCTACGGCGTCCGACGCTCTCCCACTTGGGTACCGCTCACTTTCTACGGCGTCCGGCGCACTCCCACTTGGGTCCCGCACACTTTCTATGGCGTTCTGCGCACGCCCATTTGGGTCCCGCACGCTTTCTACGGCGTGTGGCGCACTCTCATTTGGGTCCCGCACGCTTTCTACGGCGTGTGGCGCACTCCCACTTGGGTCCCGCACACTTTCTACGGCGCCCGACGCTCTCTCATTTGGGTCCCTCACACTTTCTACGGCGTCCGGCGCACTCCTACTTGGGTTTCGCACACTTTCTACGGCGTCCGACGCTCTCCCACTTGGGTACCGCTCACTTTCTACGGCGTCCGGCGCACTCTCATTTGGGTCCCACACACTTACTACGGCGTTCTGCGCACACCCATTTGGGTCACGCACACTTTATACGGCGTCCGGCGCACTCCCACGTGGGTCCCGCACACTTTCAACGGCGTCCGGCCCACCCTCATTTGGGTCCCGCACACTTCCTACGGCGTCCGGCGCACTCTCATTTGGGTTCCACACACTTTCTACGGCGTTCTGCGTACTCCCATTTGGGTCACAAGCACGCTCACGCCGATCATTTTTCCGCAGGGCTACCGTAACCCTCCTTCAAAAATTTTCTGAGTCTCAACTTGGATATGAGCACATCGTAATAGCCAACAAACGTGTTTGCACAATTTCGACCTCCTCAGCCACTTCCCGGCGGCTTCTCGACGAGAACGGTGTGTGAATGAACGCATACCGCTCCTCTGCCCTTTTATACCCCGCATGTTATGAGCGTGTGTTATCGTTCGTTACCATGTTTTGCTCAAAAATGGTTACGGTAGCCCTGCGGAAAAAATGATCGGCATGAGCGTGCTTCTATTTGGGTCCCGCATACTTTCTACGGCGTCTGGCGCACTTTCACTTTGTCACCGCACACTTTCTACGGCGTACGGCGCACTCTCATTTGGGTCCCGCACACTTTCTATGGCGTTCTGCGCACGCCCATTTGGGTCCCGCACGCTTTCTACGGCGTCCGGCGCACTCTCATTTGGGTCCCGCACAATTTCTATGGCGTTCTGCGCACGCCCATTTGGGTCCCGCACGCTTTCTATGGTGTCTGGCGCACTTTCACTTGGTCACCGCACACTTTCTACGGCGTCCGGCGCACTCTCATTTGGGTCCCGCACACTTTCTATGGCGTTCTGCGCACACCCATTTGGGTCCCGCACGCTTTCTACGGCGTCCGGCGCACTCCCACTTGGGTCCCGCACACTTTCTATGGCGTTCTGCGCACGTCCATTTGGGTCACACACGCTTTCTATGGCGTCCGGCGCACTCCCACTTGGATCTCGCACGCTTTCCACGGCGTGTGGCGCACTCTCATTTGGGTCCCACACGCTTTCTACGGCGTGTGGCGCACTCCCACTTGGGTCCCGCACACTTTCTACCGCGCCCGACGCTCTCTCATTTGGGTCCCGCACACTTTCTACGGCGCCCGCCGCACTCTCACTCGGGTCCCGCACACTTTCTACGGCGTCCGGCGCACTCCTACTTGGGTCCCGCACACTTTCTACGGCGTTCTGCGCACGCCCATTTGGGTCCCGCACGCTTTCTACGGCGTCCGGCGCACTCTCATTTGGGTCCCGCACAATTTCTATGGCGTTCTGCGCACGCCCATTTGGGTCCCGCACGCTTTCTATGGTGTCTGGCGCACTTTCACTTGGTCACCGCACACTTTCTACGGCGTCCGGCGCACTCTCATTTGGGTCCCGCACACTTTCTATGGCGTTCTGCGCACACCCATTTGGGTCCCGCACGCTTTCTACGGCGTCCGGCGCACTCCCACTTGGGTCCCGCACACTTTCTATGGCGTTCTGCGCACGTCCATTTGGGTCACACACGCTTTCTATGGCGTCCGGCGCACTCCCACTTGGGTCTCGCACGCTTTCCACGGCGTGTGGCGCACTCTCATTTGGGTCCCACACGCTTTCTACGGCGTGTGGCGCACTCCCACTTGGGTCCCGCACACTTTCTACCGCGCCCGACGCTCTCTCATTTGGGTCCCGCACACTTTCTACGGCGTCCGGCGCACTCCTACTTGGGTCCCGCACACTTTCTACGGCGTCCGGCGCACTCCTACTTGGGTCCCGCACACTTTCTACGGCATCCGACGCTCTCCCACTTGGGTCCCGCTCACTTTCTACGGCGTCCGGCGCACTCTCATTTGGGTCCCACACACTTACTACGGCGTTCTGCGCACACCCATTTGGGTCACGCACACTTTATACGGCGTCCGGCGCCCCCCCACGTGGGTCCCGCACACTTTCAACGGCGTCCGGCGCACCCTCATTTGGGTCCCGCACACTTCCTACGGCGTCCGGCGCACTCTCATTTGGGTTCCACACACTTTCTAGGGCGTTCTGCGCACACCCATTTGGGTCCCGCACACTTTCTACGGCGTCCGGCGCACTCTCATTTGGGTCCCACACACTTTCTAGGGCGTTTTGCGCACACCCATTTGAATCCCGCACACTTTCTACGGCGTCCGGCGCACTCCCACTAGGGTCGCGCACACTTTCTACGGCGTCCGGCGCACTCGTGGGTCCCGCAAACTTTCTACGGCGTCCGGCGCACTCTCATTTGGGTCCCGCACACTTTCTACGGCGTCCGGCGCACTCCCACTTGGGTCCCGCACACTTTCTACGGCGTTCTGCGCACACCCATTTGGGTCCCACACACTTTCTACGGCGTTCTGCGCACACCCATTTGGGTCCCGCACGCTTTCTACGGCGTCCGGCGCACTCCCATTTGGGTCCCACAAACTTTCCAGGGCGTTCTGCGCACACCCATTTGGGTCCCGCACACTTTCTACGGCGTCCGGCGCACACCCATTTGGGTCCCACACTTTCTACAGCGTCTTTCGCACTCCTGCTGGGGGCCCGCACACTACCTACGGCGTTCTGTGGCGCACTTCTGAGTCACACCGTGCGACGTTCCAAAAAGCACTTCCGAGATCCCGCCGTATTGATTGAAGCGTTGCCCCGTCAAATCCTGAGCAAAAGCCTATCAGTGACGGTGTTTATTTCACTAGTTCATTTTTACGGATAAGTAAACGTCGGATGGTTTATAATAACATGTTTACGTGTTTTTGTCTTTCTTGACACTCAATTTTGAGGTTCCGCAAAAATTGAGCAACCAACTTAAAATTTTGACAGGAGCTAGGTGCAAACAAAACCAGATTCCTGACCAAAAATGAGCTCTCTAGCTCAACGATAAGTGTTCCAACAAGATCGTGAACGCCAACTGAAAAAAGAAAAGGAGATGAACATTTTTTCGACCAAAATGACGTGGTTTTGACACTTTTTCTCGAATCTCAGGTTACCATTCCGGACCATTTTTTGAACAGTTATTCACCTTTCTAATGTACATCAAATGCAAAAAGAACGGTCTTCCTACGTTTACTCTGGACCCTGATACTGAGACCAGGGGGTTGCGCGATGGCAAATCAAAGCCAAATCTGGTGAGCGCTTCGCGCTCACCACAATAGCACCAACTCTGACCGGGGCCTGAGAGGGGAATCGCACTTTTGAACGCTGGGAAGCAAAGGATGCAAATCTCCCTGCGCATGTCGCAAGTAATCCTGTCGCAAGCAATCCGCAAGTAATGTTTTATAGCCACCAGCACCCAAAGATTAGGTAGTAGCATGAAAATGATCTGAAGATACTCGATTCGAAGTTTACAAACTATTTTTAATACTAAACGTGGCTGCTGTATTTCCAAAGCTGGAAGGGGGGAGGGTCGCATCCTCTCTGGACCTATCCCTGCGCCATTCCTCACTTTGATCATCGTTTACGGAGCGTAGCTGCCCCGCAACATGCTCGCTTATGACGGTATCCCTTAATCATACCCGGATCGGTCGATGGCAGAACACTCGAAGTGGCAGGGGCAATTTCTTCATGATCAATACCTTAGGCGTAGCGTCACAACGATGTTAGCTGCGATGCTAATGTTAGCGATTAGCGTTTTGTTACATTCGAAGGATTTTCTCTTGGAGAGGGTCATGCTTCTGGAACAAGCGTGACAACGTCGTGCTCGGCTAAGGGGTCTTAGCGTCCTAACAGTGAACGAAGCCAGTTTTTCTCAGACCTCCTCCTGGAGCAAATTTTTGGCAATTTTCTCAGGCCCCTAAGAGGGGGCATTCGGTCTGTTTCGTTCTTAAGCTTAAAGAAGAACAATTTACTCTAAAAAGTGTAAAAATTGAAGAAGGGGACCATAACAGAAGGCACTAGCAGTGAAATAGATAACGGACAAGGGTTTTTTTGGGGAGGCACAATCGATTTCTTCGTTAAAAATGATTCTAAACAGTGTACACTCGTGTTCAGAATGGTTCACCTGCTCTTCCGGCTGCGTCCAGGTCAGGATTGAGCAGAGCTGCGACTCGGCGCAAAGGGGGTCGAAAAATAATTGGAAAGTTTCTGAAAAAAAAGAAAGTGTGTGGCTCGTACAATCTTACCTAATTTTACCACAACATTGAATTTTGAGCTTTTTTCCCAAAAGGCTCAAGGAATTTTTTTCATCTCAGGAGGGGGCGGGCAAGTTTAGGAAATGAAAAAGTTGGTCAACAGGAAGGAGGTCGTAGCTCCGTCGAAAACTGTCGCAACGGTCTGCCCAACACTGGTTCGGATCCACTGGGTGTGGACATCCACAGCCCGCGCCGTACCCTGGCTTCCCCTTAGGAGTCCAATCTCATGGGTCACAGTGTGGCGCTGAGACCCACCTCGACGGAGGTACAAACTCAGCCCCCCATTTGGTGCCCGAAAACATTATTAGCTTTGCGAACTCTAGTAACCATTTCCTTTTCATATGGAGAAATGTTATCTTTTTAGTCCAAAAATGTTGTCACTTTGTGACGCCCCACTTCCGTTGTGACCGGTCACAACCTAGCTCTGCCCATCTCTATGCATTTTCGGTACTATGTGGAATGGAGGAGGCACTGTGGCTCGAAGCACTTGGCCACGCCCATTTCACCGTGCCGCATTAAATTTGAGCACCTTGCCTGGGTTTCCCTCCTGCCAAAATTACAAGAGCCATTGCGGCACGGAAAAATGGGCGTGGCCAAGTGCACTAGAAATGTGGCCCCCATCAAACATAGCACCGCATTTTTCACATAGTGTGCGGTGCACGAAGTTATATCTGACTCCAAACCTTCCACAGGGTCAACCGGGGTTGCGAAATTTCGCAACGTGAGATGGGAGGGGTCGCAAGAGTTTTGGACCGAAAATGAAGGTGATGAGGGACCGCAAAAATTATCGAGCCGAAGGGAAGGGTAGTAGCATCGCTCAGGTTTTAGACGCTTGAGCCCAACTAGTGAACTAACTTCCTGCGTCTGACAGTTTTAGTAATCAAATATAAGGTGCCCAGAAATCGCGCCCCAGGGGTGAGGGGGCGTCTTCCGGACTATGGAAAAAGATTTTTGGTGGTGGGGGGGGGGTCGCTCCGAATTTCAAAAATTAAGCAACGCCCGCTTGACCCTGACCTTCCATCTCTTTGAAAACGGGTGCGTTGCCGAAGATTTGTTGGTATCCTCTCTCGAATCAGGTTCAGTCGCGGTCGTGCTCGATTAGTGGTGAGGGGGATTGTGAAAACTCAGGGTCAAGCGGGGTTGCGAAAATTCGCAACGGGTGCTGGGGGAGGGGTCGCAAAACATCAGACTTGAAAGTGAAGGCTAGGGGGGATCGCAAAAAAATGGACCATTAATGAAAATTTGGTGAGGATATCTCAAAAATTGTCGATATTTTTGGTCACCGTAACCTTCGCTAACGCGCTCCACGGCGAATGCGAAGGTTACGGTAGCACAGGATCCCGGCTGCTAAATTCCGCTGTGCCGCTGATCGCCAGAAGGGGATCACCCGGTCAACCCACAGTTCATCAGCCGGGCACGTTGACACGTCGACATGCCCGCGACCGCCCTGCGCCTCGGCTTCACTGGCCTCCGCTTCTATGCTACTCAGAGAAACTCACGGCTCGTCCGCGGCGGCAGATGAGCTTTCCGGACGGTCCGCGGCGCTGGACGGCTGATCCGCGGCACAATTGATAATGGGACGGTCAAACGGCCGATCCGCGGCGCTGTGTGCTCTAGATAGGGGTGGTTCCGGGGCGCACCGGCAGTCCACCATCTCGATACCGATCGCCCAAAAGCAGCCACATACATTTTTGAATTTAACGACTCCACCACGAAAGTGATTAACCACCGCTCAGAACGTCGGAGGGCCGCGCCCCCGTACCCACCACTCAGCGAGGCGGGGCCCCCCTCCGCGTCTGGCGCCCTACAGGTCCCCGCCCCAGCCCCATGACTCATAATGGGCGCGACGCCCGGACATCCAAGCAAAAGGGAGCGGCGCCCGGGCAGAACATCTCCGCGTTGTCATCGTTTAGGTGATTGATTCCTTGCATAAAAATATCCGGGAACCACCTCTCTCACACCCTGGGCGGGTGCTATTCCCTTCTCCAAAATTTTCCAAACCCCATGGTGGGTATCCCACTCAAGTCTAATCGATAGACTGGGGAACTTTCCTCACTGTCACCCCGCGAAGTGCGCGATGATGTAAGTACTTACTCAGTGGTGCCTGCAGTGAAGTCATCATAAAATTGTGCTCCGTATGTGGCACGGGTTTGATTCTAGCGTTCAACGTGTCATGCGATTTGCCCGAGCGGACGTGTTTTCCTCTGTTTCAAATTTTCCCCTTGGTCGGAAATTCCCGGGCACACGGCCCTCCGACGTTCTGAGCGGAGGCCGGCTGGCGTGACGCGCTCGACGCAAATCTGCGGCGTGCGCGTTTGTACGATTGGAGCACGATAATATACTCGATCAAAATCGTATACAGGTGAGAGTATGTGATATACAGGCGAAACGAAGCCTTGCTCTGCTTAATACCCTACAGACGAGCCTCGGGAAGTAAAAACAATGCAATACGTGGTATAAACACTAATATTCTCACTTCTCTTAGGTTAAGAGGCAAAATTAGTCTAGCTCTTCCTTTTACAGAAGCAACATCAATAACAAGGGAGGGTTGCACATATAAGAAGGAGTTTCGAGATGCAACTTTGATATGTTCAAGGGGAGGACTGTGCTCCATTATTCCATACTCAGAATCTGCTAAGTGCCTCAGATATTTACAGGAGATTTTCAAAATTGGACATTTCCATAGCACAGCCAATAGAAAAGGGGTACACGACTGACAATTTTTAGGGCGTTCAAAAAAATTGTCTCGGATTGGGCCTAAAACTCGTTTCTGGGGGTTGTTTTTGGTGCTAATTACGAATGTAAGGCCCATTTGTCAATATTTGAAAAATTCCATCTGACTCGGTCCGCAGCTTCGAAGTGGAGGGAAATTTTGCAGCCCAAACGCGACTTTTGACGATTTCGAGAATGCTACGATCAAAACGCCTCGAAACTTGTACATAGGGGTTATTCGGGCTGTCTCGCGCACTAAGTCTGGCGAGGAATGGACCCCAGATTTTGGTTCAGCGCCCTAAATAACCCCAAGTTGAAAGTTTTGCGGCAATTCCGAAATTTTTTCCTGAACGCTTCGAAAAATCCCTAATGGGGTGCCCTTACTTTTTTTGTGGCGCAATGTATATGCCATTTTTGGAATCCCCGCAGTGAGTTAGCCAATTTCAAGCGCAGGTAATTTATTTACTGTCACAGACCTACAGCAACGACCACATGGTTTTCCAAATCGCCACCGGAAGATGGCAAGCCTCCTTTGTAACAGAACCCACGAGACAAATCTTAACAGCTGTTAAAAACTAGTCTATTGCTCCTCTGCTGTGCTCGATTTATCTTCTCGAGACGGTTCCTCACTGTCAAGTAACATTTATTACATGCGCGTCAGCACATGTGAATAACAAAACAAAAAAAAGCGAATGGAAAAACCTTAAAACATAACCAACAGCAAACAAATAGAAATATAGGCCCTACTGGAGCCAATAAACGGTTCCTGTTGCAAATACCGCTCAACTTGTCTTTAAAAAATACTGAAAGAACTAGGCACCAAGAGTCTTTTACTGAAGCGCAGATAAGTAGTAGAATGTGAAAAGCTTTGAGCGAATAAGGAATATTGAATGTTGTCTAATAAACCGTTTTTCCTGCTCTTTCTAAGGCAGTGAGGCTTAGTCTCTCTCAAAACCTCAGAAATTAAGAGTATTACTGGAGCTCTGAAGGGTAAGGGTGTAGTTCATAAGGTTTTGCTCTGCAGAAATGTTTCTCAAAAAAACCATCAATCGAATCAACAAAGATCCGCTTAGCTCTCCAAGTTTGATGTTGTTACTAGCGTGATTGATTCCTAAGAAATCCGATCTCATATCTAGTTTTCTGAGGTTGAAATGGATCGAACTCAAAACGGACTGTGATGATGGAGAAGAATAATCAGACTTTCTGCTAACTAGTAGGCTAGAAAATTCCTCTGTATTAACGACGGTGGAATCCAGCCGCAGGAGGCCCAGGTTACTACTCGACGAGCCGGTGAAGGCCGCGTCGCGTGCCGATGTGCCTGTTGCGCCTTGGTTGGTTGTCTGTTATAGCTCGGCTATAACAGTAAACAACATGATCTCAGCCTCGTAATATCCAAAAATCAACCGAGATCTGTTCGAGAATCAGCACATCAGGAATTGCAGTGGAGCATTACCGAGGAAGGTTTTTAAAAGTCCTACTCGCATAATCGCTGAGCAGCTAGGACACATCATGGAGGTTTCTAGGCCAAGGCCGTTCCCTAGCTGCTGAAAAAGTGGGCGGAACCACCGCAGCATATGCTGCTACCAGTTTCGCGTTTGAAACCCCACTTCACGGGACATATGCTACTCCCAGCCTTGGTAGCCACGCCACATCTCGCGACTTATGCTGCTCCCAGCGCGCGTCCGAGTGCGACAAGGTGCGCTCACCGTCGGCAGTGTTCCGAGACGCGCACCATCACTAATTTTCGCCGTGAGCGCACCATCACAAACATTTTACGGCCTGACATGCCCCGGGGACATGCCACTGTGGTAATCCGCTTTGGGGTCCCCAGAGGGGGGGTCACCCCACTGCCGCGGTCCGCAGTGGGTGCACCCCACCGTGGACCGTGGACAGGTGACCCCACAGTTGGGTACCACCCCCCCCGAGCCGTCAGGAGCCCCCTCCCCTCGGCCACAAAAATTATCCTCCGGTATCCGGTGGATCTTCTGGTGAGTGACTCGAGGCCAACTTCCAGGTCCGACTCCGAAGAGCCGACTGAAACACACTGTGAAATGAGAAGCCTTTTATACCAGCAACATTGTTAATACTTTTGTCTAAACATGTCAGGATTAGACCAGTTAGGAAGAGGGGTTGGCGGAGCCATCCAATGGCGAGCGGCCGCTGGCTCTAGGACATTTTTCTTCCGTAGGGCGCCGGAGCTCCGCGACATATGCTGCACTTCCAGCATCATGGGACGATATCCTGCGACGATGGGGTTTGTAACGCTGAGTCCATCAGCCAATCACAAACTGGTGGGCGGTCGTCAGCAGATATCTCCATAATGCTGCTCAGAAAATGAGAGGCCGTTTCAGTGCCCTAGCTGCTCAGCGAATATCTGAGTATATATGGTATTTACATGCACGCTATCTCGCAGCCATAATTTTGAAATGTTTGCTAGGTGTAAGAGCGTGGAATGTAGTGCTTTGAAGTGGACGAGTTTGAAGAGAACCTTTGGGTCGTGTTTGATCACAAGTTGTTTAGATATGGATTAGATCATCTCCTGTGGCATCGAGTGGCAGATATATTCAAGCGTTACACGATCCATGAGAAGAATTATGGAGGAAGGTCTGCGGTACAGGTTGCGATGGTCAGCAAACGTCGAACACGGTACGAAAAGGTTAGTGCATATTTTCTGTTCCCTAACAGTAAGTGGGTTAGAAGAACTCCGAGTAGGGAGTGTTTCACCAGAGGCACTTGTTCTGGGAATCCATGTTTTCGTTTTTTTACGTATGTGACAGTACATACAGCTTACCGCAATGTGAAAAAGACATAGTGCGGTTGCGTTCACTCACTAAAACTACGGTGGAAGACCCCAGATTTCATTATTGATTGACAGCACAGCTGATTTTTCTGGGTGAGTTACGGTTTTTCTTTTTTTCAGTGTTGTGTCGGCATTATTTTTGCATCTGACTCTTATAATATTACGAATAGGGGCTTTTCTTAGTGCGTGAGGGAAACTAGCCGTTTCGGGCTTTGTAGTGGTTTTTTTCGAAATTCTGTTTTGAAATCGAAAAAAAGACAATTTCCTATCGCAAACTAAGAAAAGCCCCTATTCGTAATATTATACGAGTCAGAAACAAAATTAATGCCGACACAAACAAGAAAAACCGTAACTCACTCAGAAAATCAGCTGTGATGTCGATCGATAATGAAACCTGGCGTCTTTCACCGTAGTTTTGGTATGTGACCACAACCGCATAAAGTCCATTCAATATTGCGGAAGTTCGTAAATAATCCTTACTCTGAATTTCCTCAGTGATTGACAAGTTCCGTTCCACAGTGTAATATTTGAGCAGCCGGATCGCTGGTTATCAAAGCCCTGGCGGGCGGATCGCTGGCAGGTTGCCGCTTTAGAGCTTGCCGGCAATCCGCCTGCTAGCGTGATCAATTGTCTCAGGTGCCGTTATCCGCCCGCCAAACGCAGCGATCCGCCCGCAAAGACAACGAGAGGCAGCCATCCGCCCGGCGAGGCCACGATGGGCAGCGATCCGCCCGCAACTTGCTGGCGTACCGCCCGCAGAGGCCTTGATTGCCAGCGGTCAGCCCGCCCCTATTGTCTGAGTTAGTTGGGGCGCGGATCACGAATCTGGGGTTTACCTGCCGATTTTCCAAAGTTTTCGACTTGATTCGTGCAAAGCTTCCCATCGGGCGAAAATTTGATGGCAAATCGCGACTTTTGACGATTCCGGAACGCTAGGGTAGAGATGGTTCAAAATGTTTTTCTATGGGTTATTTAGAGTGCTAAACACGAGTCCGTTTATCGATTTTTGGCAGATTACGGTGAGTATACGGTAGTTTCAATGTTCCAAAAATGACTCGAAATTTCTATGCGGGGTTTATTCGGGGTGCTGAATACGAATTGAATATCCATTAATCAGTTTTTGAAGTGATGAGGTAGGTTTTGCCGGGACAGGGGCCCTCTACACACCGACGCAGGAGTTGTCCCACTTTTCGCGGCTCTAATTCCACTCGGGACCACTTCGCTCGCGTTGAGTGGCGTGACGTTTCAAACTGCAAAAACGGGACAACTCCTCCCTCTGTGTGTAGTGAGCCCCTGTCCCGGTTTTGCCGCCTAAATAACCTGGTACCTACCGTAACCTACAATAAACCTCAGATTTTCGACAAACGGATTCCAGATTTGTGTTCACCACCGTGAATTACCGATACATACAAGTTTTGAGCGAAATCCGAGAAAATTTTCTGAAACTCCTAAGAAAAAACGTCCGATGGGTACCCTTGCCTTTTCGCGAAGCTCGAAAAATGCTCATAACTTCTTTGAATCTGCAGCTCGGGCGGGATACTGCGCATTTTTTCTAGAGTCACAAGAGATACTAACAGTACGAGTCGTTTTCGCAGATGCGTGTACCACTCTAAACATTTCCCTTGTTAGTTGATGTTTCATCCAGAATTTGCGTCGTTGTTGGAGCCAATTTCCGGTCCGCATTTGTGGACTACGGCTGTCGCACCACGCAACAGAATGATAATCGTGTTGGGACCACTTGGTCCTGGCACGATTCACCTTTCTTCCACCACGAGTATCACATGTCGTGTGATGCAACAGCCGCAGTCCGCCATTGCGGAACGTAATTTGGCTCCCAGAACGACATTACGTTATGCTATAGAAAATTCAATTGTTATATTAATATAGAAGTTCGGACCTAAAATCGTGCCAGTGGTTTATTTGGATTACCCGTGAACGCGGCGTAGTAGCGCTCAATTTTTCGTCAGAACGTGGTCGTCAAGAATTCTTTCAGTTAGCGTACGCGGGTTGGGGGCTCTTTACACATAGTTGTCCGGTTTTTGCTAATCGACACATCACGCCACACAATTCAAGAAAAGTGGTCTCTAGTGGAGTTAAAGCCGCAAAAGGCGAGACGATTTCTCCCTCGGTGTTCTCATTTTAAGCCCCTATCCCGCGTACACATAACCGCCACGCTCTACTGAGAACCCGCGCCTCAATGACAACACTTGTAACTGCGCTTGTTAGGGTGCCTACCAATGCACACTTCCTGCTACGAGCTACGCGTCACAGTGTTTACCAAATATACGCATTAAAAATCGATGCAGTCACTATGCTTTATCGCGCGTCGCGGGAAGTATGCAATAAGCATCAGAAATATTACTGTTTGGGGTGACGGAGTTTTGGGTGCGCGATTCAGAAAGCATACGTCACTATCTTAAGAATATGGAAAGCTGCCCACAACCAAGTCTTGCCGCCTGCTTGCTGTGTCGCGCACCCAATCATACCGCCGTTGTTATTCATACCATGCTAAGCAAGCGCTCCATATTCATCCCCCATAAGCTTTTTTTCTCGATTATTCCGGCTTAAGCCTGGGAAGCATCAATATACTCTAGGGTCCTCCATCGCCACTCTTCACGGAGTCTCTCCACGAAGTCGGCATTCTATCTCTCAGCGCAGCGAGTAAACACTGAGCCTCCAACTCTACAAACCCTGCTAGTGACCTTAAATTCTAACGTGGGTGCGAAACATTTCCGAAATCTTCCAAAGGGTCGCACTCTGGAAAATGGTTGGGCCAAAGTTGTGTCTTGTTCGACCCATCTTTTGTGAATTCGATCCAAAAATTGTATTTTTACCCGATGTGGGTTGATTTTCAAGGCAGTCGACGACTTTTCAGGCTACTCATAAAATTGTAACTTGTTTGTCGAAAAAAAAAATCGTCTCTCGATTTTGAAGTTTTTCAATCGCCCTCGCTTCGAACGTGTCTTTCAAAAATATTTTACAATCTCTGTTTTTCTTTTCTTACTGATAACTTTTGAGTTTTCATACTTGTAGGATCACGTATTTGTTCGGAGTATCGCCGCTCACAGCAACTTCACTGATGTCTTCTTCGCTGCCCTGAAGGTGCTACATCGGAAGGACAACACAACTTTGTTTAGTGTTGTTAATGTTGCTTTCAGATAAAGCTGTCTTGAATTATTAGCTGATGTTTTTGCTGAAATGAAATTCTCATTGAAAGTTCGCTCATGATTTATGATCTCCTGAAATAGAATCATATTTCGCCGCAGCGGGAGGCGCAGTGCGTATAGAGCGCGCGCTTGGAAATGCTCTATCTGCACCGTTCTTTCGTTGGTATCCTCTGTTTCCTAGTGAAATTTATTTCCGTTCGTCGCGTGCGTCATGCTGCGTCTCCTTCTCCCCACATCTTCTCGCTGTCTCTACCCTCGCTCCGCACAAGCGCGCGAGGGAACAAAGTAAATTTGACTCGTAACCAGAGGATACACAGTTCTGAATTCAAAAAAAGTCAACAGGAGAAACTAGCCCGACTGCCCTACGATCGGAGCCATACTTTCTGCGATGTGCCACGTGTGATACCCAGCACTCGTGATCAACCAGATTACGAACCTTTTTAAAATTAATAGCACCGAGACACAAAAACTTTATAGAAAGGAGTGGATATCCTTTATGCTCTCTGGAGAGTCCCACATTCCTCGTTTTTCATTTTTCCTTGTGGCTTGCTAGACGTCGCACGTCAGCGAAGATTTCTGCGGTCTAACACCAGCTCATATAGCCTACCCTAGTTACCGGTTTGAAAATTTAAACCTACAAACGTGGTTGATCGGTGGCAAACACCTCACACACCTATCAAAACATTGAGCGGTACTGTTCGTAGTAAATGGGCTATGATACATTGACTGGTGGTGTCTGCGAAGCCCTGTTAGTTCAAGAGTTTTGTTACGAGCTCAAAAGTTAGAGTGATATCGAATCACTGTGCACATACGACGGCGATTCTGGTGGTCAATTTGCACCGCACTATTGAGTCGTTGTTTTCGACCTCCCCAGACTGCGGTTCGAAAATGTTAGGGTCACCCAACAAAGTTTCTGATGAGCTCACCAGAATGGCGGGTTTACTACAGGCCAATAACTGATAATGGAGCTACTGTTCACTAGAAACACAGTCTCCGCGGTTAATCTCGAAACACGTAAAAAAAATTGATATTAGCCAGGTGACATATTTCCACACAGCTCTATGTGGAAAAGCGCGATGCAAGTTAATGTTTCCCTGCAATGCTGAAAATTGTTTCCGTAGGAAGAAATGGAAACAGGAAATCCATGCCCTGTAAGCAAAAGAATAAAGTGAAGGGGACGTTATGTTTTGTGAGCACAAATGATGAGGTCCGATTTCACTTTTCGGCCTATTACAAACTTGTGAACAGTAGCTCAAGTCGCCCGTATTTGGCAAATGAAGCTTCTTTGAGCAGCTTGGGGAGCGCATCGTTGAATTTTACGAATTCTGGGTACAAGAGGAGATGGAAGTTTGGGGCGGTATTGTTGATCATGTCGGCAACATCATAAAAGGAAACTACTATTGAACAAAGTGGTATAGTTGTACACGAATTAAATTTTCGAAAGACTTTTCAAATTTTTTTTTCGTTCCTTTTTGTTAGATGATCGAACGATCCTTTTTTTCTAATTTCGTTGGTTCGATATTTCGTCGAACGCTTTTTTTTCAATTTTCGTTCTTTCGAAATTTCTTCAAACGAACTTTTTTCCATTTTGGACTGTTCAAATTTTGTTTCGAACGAAATTTTTTCGATTTTCGTTTGTTCGAATTTTTTCCGTAACCCAACACCCTAAATTACTCCTAAATACAGGTACGGGCAAAAACCGCTGCATTTCTGCTGGAACACTCCAGAATTTGTCTGATTGGGGTACCCCTACCTTGCCGCGAAGTTTGGCAAAACGCCTGTTTTTTTTTTCAGAGTGATTTTAGGTAACTGAGGTAGACATTTTCGAATTATACGTACAAAATCAGTTATAGAAAACTGCACGTAAAGGCAGCAGACACGCTCAAAAATGGTATCGACGAAAAAACAAAAAAAACGAACGAAACTTGTGTGCAAATAGAGGAATAACGGTTATTTTGTTATCGGGTGAAAGTGGACGAGTTTTACCGCGCGCGGTTGAAACCGCAAATATTAGCTACAAAACGGTTGAGATAGAGAAGACAATATACTCTTAGAGCGTGTACTGGAACGTTCACCTCGTTGGAAGCATCAACAACCAGCCTAAGTGACCGTATTATTACCATCAATCTGGACGAGCTTGTATTTTGGGGCGGGGTTGCAGAAGCCTAGGGGCGGGGTTGCAGAAATTTTTCGACTTGCATTGCTGAAATTTAGTAGTTTTGACTCGTTTTTGACGCTTCTAAAGGCAGGAGCAGTCTACTAGGAGCCATGCGACTCCAGAAACGTACTTATCTCGAACACTTTTTCGAGCGTGTCTGCTGCCTTTAATTTGGATTGGTCACTCTGACCAGAAACAGTTTCCTTGTTACAGGGTGGAAAAACTTTTGCCGACTGGCATAGAAGGCAATAACTGCGCCCTGCACCCTCATCTATCCCTGTACCAAAAAAAATGCGCAGCCCTGGGACTGAATCCTATCAAAAATATGTTGTGCAACCATAGGAAAAAACCGAGGATAACATCGAAGGAAATGTACAGAAATCGCGAAAATACCATTAATAGAACGATAATAAAAAATCAAGGCGATGGTGCAGATTATTTGATGATAAACAAATGAGCGCAACGCGCTCTAAGTGTTGATACCGCGACATCATGAATCGATAGATGATTCCCCATGTTGAGACTGGTGATTACGATGCAATGTCAGGGCTGAAAAATCACTATCTCAGAGAGTAGCAGGGGAAAAATAACACGAATGTCTGGCGCAGTCGGTAAACGCGCCAGTTTCGGATGCATGTCGCAGGTTTGCTGCCTCGCCGGCGTTAATAGCTTTTGCAAAGGAGAGCACTTTCCACATGCCATTATATGATTGAGAGCGACCAGCACCGTGAGATGCTGGGGCAAACGGTGTGCGCGCCGTCACGGCGCATACGGCCCGGGTTCGGTTCCCGCGGGTTATTCGTGTTTTTGCAAGGAGCAGCGATTCTTCCGACACCTCAAAGAGATGAGAGCGATTGCTGACATGATCTGTTAGAGCAACTGCTGTGCGCGCCGTTGTGGTATACATGTCGTAGGTTCGAATCCACCGACTGTCTCGGTTTTTGCGATCAACGACGTATTGCTTGCGACAGACTCGAGACAAAGACATGACAGTTCCCAATAGTGTCACCTGTTGTCACGAGTGATTTCTCGTATTGTTGTGACAACACGAAGGGGTTTACTACCAGCCCTGCCTCCAGTGCTCATGAACGGTCGACCAAGGTTGGTTGAGACTATTTGAAAATTCCTCGATTGTCTGACACGGATTCGCTTCCACTTCCGCCATCGGAAATGTTTTCGGTAGCATCAGTTACGTTACTTACCTTGCGAAGCTCAAAAAGCATGCAACGTCGGATATGCACTTCTTCTGGTATTTGACTGACCATGTCAGCTAAATTTTTTGAAAAATATATTTTAATTGTCTATTAGTAAAAGAGTCACTACAAATAATCGAGCTATGCCTTCGAGCCTTGCTCTTGCCAGCAGCAGCAGTGTATTACACATCCGTGTGTTCCTTAGACTATATTTTTACAATTCGATTCTTCACTAGCATATCTGCAGATTGAATTATCAGCATACACATACCTCTTACCCGAGGCTAAGTATTAGCCAGCACATTCCGTCTCTGAGTTCGCCCTGAGATGCCGCTCGTCTTTCTTCAGGTATGATTTTTCAATGTTATTCTTAGGTAATTTCAGATACCTGGTACAATTTCATCTCATCTTGTGCGATTGATAAAAATTTTTGTGACGAATCACAAGGAGTGCTCCATGAAGCAGAGTGGTACAATTAGCATTTTCGCCGTTATATGTACATGGTTGTAACGGAATTTTGAAAAAAAATCAAATCGCATTTGATTCCTCATATCGAAATATGTTTGATTGGTGCCGAAATGTATTTCTCCTGTAATAATAAAAGATATGTGTACCAAAGGAGTGAAGAAAAAGTCCTTTGCCGGGAAAAAGTTATAACGATTGTCGTATAGATGCATCTGGGTAAAGCCATGGCTATTCATACGTATTTATGAGACTTTAACAAGCATGACTTTCAACAAATCCTATCAGTGTACCACGATGAAACTCCACGCCCTTTCCGAGAGAAAAGGTTTAATTGCATGCTGTGCTGTGATTATGTTGCGATTATTATGTGTACCCCAAAAAGTCCACACTAAAAAAGGAAAAGGAGGGGAGAATAAAAACCCCAGCGAGAAAAGGAATCATAGTTCGATCGAACTGTTCCCTGATTTCTTGTAATTGTAGAGCAGTATACCTAGATTTCCAGCCTGCTCTCCAGGGTAATGTGCTTTTCCTTCCTATAGGGTTTCAGATGATTGGTCCGGTGTGCTGACTGGGCGATACACATTTCGATGAAGTGTCCGGTGATTCGGGGGAACATGGCCCTGAGTGGAGTCGGCAGCATTTTTAAATATATGCGCGAATGAGCTAAAGGTCAGAGTTTTTTCGGAAACAGCTAAACAGAAAATGCTCTGGGAAACTAGCCGTTCTCTTTCTTCTGATGATGATGACGTCGCGAGCCGCAGTGAGAGGTTGTCTCTGAACCGCCTTAGGCGCTTTTTCCTCAGCAGGATCCAATTTCGTCAACCCCATCGCCACTCCACAATTGCTCCTTCCCGCGAGGGTCTTCCACATAGAATCTTCCGGCTTAAACGGATTACGAACTGAAAATCTGCTCCACCCCTGAAGCCGTCCGAAACAATTCAGTCGTCCCGGCGCAGGCGTTCTCTTCCGGGTTCCAAATAATATTGAGAGTTCTAAACATATAGTCGACATTTTCGCAAGCCTCAACTTCCTTGACGGTTGCACTGTAGTGTGGAGTATCATAGAACTTTGTATGCTTCGTATTAACTCTTGAAATTTCTTGCCCCTCTAATAGCTCCTACCAGTTCTGCTTCCACGGCATCTCAAAACGTTCTTACACACTTATTGAGTGCGAGGAAAACTGATGAGAAACGGTGTAGAACTAACCTGATCTTCCATACTTCCGTTCCCATACTCTTTGCATTCATTAAGAGTGCCTTCTTCGTGGTGTTGCATTCATATTTACGAAGTTTTCATGTACGCTGTGTACCCTGAGGCTCCACTCAAATGATATTGTACTTACTAGAGTTTTCCTAAAAGGCAGATATGATCACTCAAAAATACGAAAAATTTGAATACAGTTTTTTGCGTGTACGATGTCTTTGAGGAGTGAATACTGAAAAAAGAGGTGCGAGAATTGCGAAGTGTTTGCAGAGGTGTTGGGGGAAAGTTCTGCAATTTCTTGTGAGCCGCCTTGAGCTGTCAATAACTGATTGAGTGTTCAATTAATTTAAATTAGTCGGAACATCGGTGAAGGTCTCATTTCGAAAATCTCCTGAAGCCAGGCCCGGGGGTGGGGGCTCTAACAACCGGCTCAATTGCAAGAATTTTGGAGTCTCAATCCGACCCTCAAGTAGTAGTAAAATCCTTCGAAACCAGTACTAGGGTAGCGGTAACGTCATGAGGTGACAGCTTTCAGCCTCTATATATTTCCTTAGATCTAGGATTCCAGTGTTTTCGAAGGTATTGGAAAGCCATATGTTGTTAACCTTCTGTTGTAATTGAGCTCCTTCCTCTGTTACAGCCCCTCCCTACAATACTTCGTGTTGGGTTTTTTTTGAGAGGGAATGAAGTTTCCGAAATCTCTTCAAGTTTCGGCTCTCGAGGTGGCGTTTAGACGTATAGAAGTCTACTTTATCTTTTCATCATCAAAAGAGACTTTCAAACCAGACTGAGGCGCGAAAACCTCAGATCAGGGAGAAATAACATCTATGACGTGAAAGTGGAGATTTTATAATTAATTCTCAACTTTCAAATAGTTTTCGACTCTCTCTCTCTGCCCTGTCTGCGCTGTATCTTTGTGGTCTATCTAAGTGTCCCACACCAACGTACTAGGAGTATATGAAATTTGTTTATCGTCGATGTCATTCAACTAGAATATCAGCTTCTACTCAGAACTTTTTGGATTACTTGATTCTCAGCAATCACCAGCAAAATCAACTTTATTTCGACTGATTTAGCTTGAAAAAAGTTTATTTAAACTATGGATCGACTTCTGCCAGAGAATATCAACTATAATTGACTTCAAAACAACTGTATCCCCACATTGCGCTCATTCACAAGGGAAAATAACGAAATCCACTTTGCCGGCCGATTAGAGATGATATAACGGTAGAAACAAGCTTTAATTCACTTAAAGTGCAATTCGAATGCCGGCGAGCGCCGGTTTAGAAACACGGAAGATTCTCGACTCCAATAACTTCTGCACTCTCGCATTGCTCCTGATCTTCTGTTTCATCTTATTTTCTTATTGCCTTGTTTAGTTTTCTTTTTCTTATCTTTTCTCTATTACATTTTGGAGAAGCTGATCTTTTTCTAAGTAACCTTTTTTTGAGCTCTCAGAAAAACCTGGTGGCTTTCGAGCCGAAATTTGATACAAAATCTAAAGTACAGACTGGGCGCATTCCCTACTACTCCTTTTAGCTGAGCCCCAAAGCTGTCAGAGTTGTATGGGCATTTTGAAAAATTTGAATCTTTTGGCTGAATGAACTTTTTTCATAATTTTTTTTCTTTTTTTTCGTTTTCGTTGCAATCCGATCAATCTCTATAATAAAATTTCTAAAAAATTAGTTTCTTGGCAAAAGAAGCGAATTGGCAATGTCATTTAAAAGTAAAAAAAGCTTCAACAATATCTTGAAATATCCTAAAAAGGACTTGGCGTAAAATAGCCGGAAGTAATGAAAAAGCTAGGAAATGAAGTGAAATAACTAAAAATACGATTTGGCTGTCATAGACGAACAATCTAGAAGTAGTAACAGAAGTGGGATCGGGTTTTACAAGCTTCTCCGTTAAACTTATCAAAGCAAAATCAAGCGCGCAATTTTCATTGAGCCCTTTTTGAAAGCTGCGATAATTGAATCAGCATAGGTCAAGTTAGGTGAACGCAACGCTCCAATCCACATCGCGCTTGATTTTGCTTTGATAAGTTTAAGGGAGAGGCTTGTAAAATCCGATCCCTCTTCTGTCACTACTTCTTAATAGTTGGTCTATGATTGACGGCCAAATCGTATTTTTAGTTATTTCACTTCATTTCCTAGCTTTTTCATTACTTCAGGCTATTTTACGCCAAATCATTTTTTAAAGATATTTCAAGATGTTTTTGAAATTTTTTCCTCCTAATTGGCACTGCCGATTCGTTACTTTTGCCAAGAATCTAAATTTTCGGAAATTTCACATTTCCCGAAGGTTCCCTTTGTGACTTGAATTTCGCTTCACGAAGGTGAACCCTTTAACAGACGATATTGTCGTATGCGTAAAATTTCAGAAACTTGTGACCCACAACCGTAACAAAACACCACTCATTGCCGCATTTCGTGCAACAGGTGAAAATTTGATATTATTGATAATTAACATTCGATTTTGCTCGATGAGATTTTTCAAGCAAGTGACCTAGAGCCATCAAGAATCAAAAATGATTGCGAAACAAGCGAAAAAATCGTTATTATTGATTCGTAATTATCGATAATGACTGATCACTTCTTGCGAATCTGAATTCGAAATCAGCACCCGATATTGTATGTTTTTATTGTTCACTCATTGAATTGCGTTTATTTGAACTTATTATGATTTTTTGAAGGAGTTCGGGCCTTACCGCGGGGCACAGCAGCATATCATTTAGAGCCCGTCAAGCTCTGGGCAAGTAGGTTGTCGACGAACCCTTACCGATTCAGCCAATGAAAAACACCGGCCTGATTTTTTCCTGCTCCACTGACATCACAGATGATCTGATTTACTGATATTGGGTACAGTGTTACCTAGTAGTCCTCACCTATTGAAATGATTAAAAAATTACTAACATGGTAATTACTATACAAAGCGTATGTTGGATTTGCGGAAACGAATTGTATTGCTAGTATCTCTTGGGCATCTATAGTAAGACTGCTCAGTACTCCGTCCCGAGCCGCTGGTTCCGAGAAGTTAGGAGCTCAAGACGAATGATTTCACGCTTTTTTACCTACCAAAACGCTCAATAACCATTCGAAAATCTGGAAACGGATCTCATAAACGTGTTCAACGCTAAAGAAAATCTCCTTAGCAAAGTTAGGGTGAAAGCACATTTCCCGAACTTTGTGCAGACTGGCAGCGTTTTGGACTTGTACGAATTTTCGGTTGGGGGTTTCTTCAGAAAAATTTTGCCAGATTTGACTTGGGTTTACCCCAGTGGTTTTTTGGGCGCTGATCACGAATCTGAGGTTTCTCACAAGGGAAGTATACAAAGCGTAGGTCGGATCTGCCAAAACGACTAGTATCGTTACTACTTGTCGAAATTTTGAGGTTTACTGTAGGTTACGGTAGATAGTATGTCATTTAAGGGTAAAAATCCGTAGTATTTTGAAAATCGACAAACGGACATTAACTTCGTATTCTCCACCCCGAATAACCCCCGTATACAAATTTTGATTAAAATCTGTGATTTTGACCAAACTACCGTATACTCACCGTAATCTACCGTAATCTGCAAAAAATCGATAAACGGACTCAAGATTCGTGTTTAGCACCCCAAATAACCCTCAGAGAAAGATTTTGAGACATACCCTCTATAAAACGTCGAAATTCACATCAATCGAGGCGCGAGCGGCGCGCGCGTCGCCTGGGCCTCCGTCTGCCCTCTGCTCTCTCACTGTCTCTAACTTCCGCTCCGCACCAGCACACGTAGGAACCATGTGGATTTCACCGTTTTATAGCCTGTATCTATCGTAGAAATCCGGAAATCTTGATAGTGTCGTTTTTCTCTCGAAATTTTCGTGGTTGGGAAGCTTCGAACGAAATTAGCCGAAAACATTGGAAAATCTTCTAATTAACCACGGATTCGTGATCAGCGCCCCAAAAACCCCGCCTGGGAGAATTTTATGTCAAATCTGGAACATTTTTCTATAACCCTTCCAGAGCCCTCTGATCGGTAGAAATAAACGCTCAACCAAAATTCCGTAAGCCCACAACGCTGTTAATCTGGACAAAGTATGGAAAATGTGTTTTCATCCAAACTTTGCTCTGTGGGGTAGATTTGGGAGCTGAACACATTTATGAGGTCCGTTACCGGATTTTTCGAAGACTAACGCGCTTTTTGGAAGGTGCAAAAGGCAAAAAAAATGACCTTTTTAAGCTTGCAACTTCTTGGAACCTGCAGCCCGGGGCGGGATACTGCGCAGTTTTGCTATTGAGCCACAAGAGATACTAACGACACTAGTCGTTATGGCAGATCCGACAAACGCTTTGTATACTTCCCTTGTTTGTGGATTTTCCAAAGCTTTCGGCTCAATTCGCTCAAAGCATCCCAACAGAGGAAAATGTTGAGGGCAGAACGTCACTGTAGAGATTTCGGGATTTCTTCGATAGATATGCCTCAAAATCATTTCTGATGGGAATTTGATGTGCTCAACACGAGTCTAAGGCCCGTAGTAAACCCGGCACTCAGTCAAGGTCGACTGAGTGTGAGGTAGGACGAACCCGAAACGTTTCAGGCACGAATCAGGCGAGTCCGAAATAATAGCGATTCGGCAGATCATTGGTCGACCACCACACTTGAAGGCGGTGGTCACGATTACCTATCGTTGCCGAGTTATCACCGCTAGTCGCTTGAATGGAGGCCGACCATAACACCTCGACAAAAAAATGGCGAAAAACAGCCTGCTTTACCTGGAAATAACACAATTTGGCTTGGGTTTTAGCCGTGCAAGAGTGAGCTCCCATGATATCGCCGGTGGACCAATTCAGTTCACCACCACGCCGTACTCGGAATCACCGATTGATTAATTCCATGCAATGGTCAGCTGCGTAGTGTTGTTTGGAGACCAGGGTTGTGAGGAATTTCACAGAACTCTGCTATTCTGCGCCGTATTCTTACTACGAATCGCGAATTTTATTATACATATATATTCGAATAGAAATTTATCCATGTTCTATAACTTGAACGACTACCATTTTTTGTT
Organism: Aplectana chamaeleonis; assembly: GCA_029168955.1. Lineage (NCBI taxonomy): Eukaryota > Metazoa > Nematoda > Chromadorea > Rhabditida > Cosmocercidae > Aplectana > Aplectana chamaeleonis. The sequence goes on along the minus strand of JAPDOI010001169.1, from coordinate 56,534 downwards.
TATTTGAACTTTTTGTAATTGAACACCCGGGTGTACTATTTTCCAACCTCCTCTGAAAGGGGGGTTCGTCTAGAGGGAGGGGTCAAAACAGAGGGTAGGTTCTAATTTTCAGTAGACAATTCAAGAGTCAATGTGGGCAAACGAAGTTTATTAGGCAAACCAAAGTGGGACAATAATGAATAACTCGGCGAGCTTCAAGAAATCATCGTCATTAAAGTCATCATTTCAGTCCTTCTTAAGATCAATCTCTTCGAAAATTTCAACAAGCTTTTGGGTGTGGATATCTCAAGCAGCGCGTAGCAGTTCACGTTCGCTAGGAATGGATCTACAATGTCTTTTCAGCTGAAGCTGGGGGGGGGGGCTCTAATAAAAGGGGGTGTGCTATTCATCAACCACCACCGAAATGGGGGGGTTTAATTAGAGGGAGGGGTGCAAATATAGAGGGGGGTGTTCAATAACAGGAAATACGGTATCTACGATAAGGACTTTGGGTGTATTGATAATGTGTGGGGGGGAACTTACCGTTTATCAACATTTCCGGGGCTTTTTTCTTTCAAAATTCAGGTTAAGAATATCCGAATGAGCATCCATGTTCTGATCGAAAAAAAAGAATATTGGTTCCGTGATAGTCATATCAAAGAATCCTATTTGGTTGTCTCACCAAAAACTAGAATATTGGCCTACTGCTGCATACTTACTAACTGTAACCCACCGCAATCATCAGAAAATCGACAAATGGACTTTTCACATTCGCTTTCACCTCTCCGAACGAGCCTTCTCCGTTCAAGGTTTTCATTTTTTTCAATCACTGGGGTCCAAAAAAGGAACAGTTGCAGTGTCCACGATGAAAATCGTTTCCCAGTTTTCATCAGAAAACGGAGGTTTAGAGTCTGACTGTTCATCAGTGAAGAAAGAATCATGAAAAACGCTGCGAAACATCCTAAACTAGTCCTTCTTTTTGAAAGCCAAATTTCAACGGTGGATTAGTTTCGCGGGCATGGGCCTGAAGTAGACAGCATATGCAGATGCGCCAAATGCTAAAACTCAGCCGCGCTCGCGCTCCAATGCTAATGAAGAAGCGAACAAACTCTTCCTCGGAAAACTCAACCGCGAGCGGAAAGGGCTAGCGCGAGCGGATCTCGGAGCCGATTAAAGCTCTTTCGGGCTCGTTTTTGTTCGTTCTTTCACCCCTATGGCTCCAATGAGACCCAGCCTTTCGATTTCCGGCGGAAAACTGAAGACGAAGTTTATCGTGGACACTGCCTTTAAATAGCAAGCTTCCAACGTATTTAGCGTTTTTGATACAAACTCTCAGATAGGATGAAGACATTTTGCTAGATATCTTAAAATCAATACATGCGAAATTATGCGCTGAGTGAGTAGCTTGATACAAGAAAAGAAAAGGTGAGTTTATTAATAATTCGAATTCACACCAATCGTTAATGCAGGTAACTACCAGTAATACGTGTGAAAGGTGAAGAAGTTCAGATTAAAAAGAGCCGGCAGAGAGAATTGAGAAGAGACCACAAATGAGGACCAAAGGAAGAACCGAAAATAGCAAACATGAAGGTAAAACCAGCTGAGTGCGATTTTGAATCGTCAGTAATCTGTAGAAAACGTGAAAACGCATAACGTTCATCTGACTCGATTAAGTTGCTCCGACGCTCCTTAAAAAAGTCAGACGTGTCTCCTCAATGGCCACGCTATCTCTTCCACCTCTAACCAGGAATTCAGTCAGAGCTGACTGAGTCCACTCAGTCAGCCCTGACTGAGTTCTTGTTTGTGGCTGACTTTTTCTACTCAGCCTAGGTCACTATCCCTCATCGCACACATCTGAAATGTGTGCCACCTCGTCTGAGTTCCTTTCAGAACTTGGACTCAGTCAGTCCCAACTGAATTTTTCGTCGGGTTTACTACGGGCCTAAGGTCCGTTTGCCGATCTTCTACTGATGACGGTACATTACGAAAGGTAAACGGAAGTTTGGTCAGAATCTCAGATTTGACTCAAGATTGCCTTACATACAAGTTTTAAGCAAAATCCGAAATGTTTTTCAAAACACCCCAACAAATTTCTGATGGGTACCCCCGCCCTTCTCGCGAAACTTTAAAGGCGCTCATAACTTTTTGGAGCCAGCTGCTCCGAGCGGGCTAATGCCATGTTTTACTATAGATGTTCAAGAGATACTAAAAATACAAATCATTTCCGCAGATCCGACCTACGCTTTGTATACTCCCCTTGTAAGAATGTAAAGGTAATGAGTTTATCTCAACAGCACAGATATGGTTTGCATCCTCACTCTAGAAAGCCGCGACGCAGTTATCGTCTCGCTATTTTGAAAGCGGAGCGGGTGTGTCTTTGTTTCTACCAATGTGGACTAAAATTCTCTGAGATAGTACGAATGTCACTTTCCGATCCACCCAGAGAACACTACTCTGTCGCTGCATTGATTCCTAGCAGTTCTCAATGCTAGGAATCAATGCAGCGATATAGTAGTCTTCTCTGGGTGGATCGGAAAGTGTTGTTGACAAATTTATGAACTATACTTGTCAGCTACATTCTGCTATGCGGTATCAACAACTAGATAACAGCTAACAGCATTAGGCTGCTAACTTGTTATAGAGTTGCTCTTACAGAGAGGACAATTGTTGGTGACACGTTGATGAGTCTCAAGTTGTTATGCATGTAAGAACAACTATACCGTGGTTCGGTACGGCGACAAGCAGAAAGTTGTTCTCAAAGTCGAAATCAAGTAAACGAAAATGTTCTGAGTAGGTGCGTAGGCATTCCATTGGTTGACGTCACCCTCTCGCCTTCCCGGGGGCCGTATGCATGAACGACTTACCCGAGAGGTAAGGTTAAATGTTACTCGGAATCTCTGCATTTCCTGTGCTCTATGCGTCTGTCTGGCTTTTCCGCGGAGAAGCGAGACAGACGCAGAGAGCAAAGGAAATGCAGAGATTCGGAGTAACATTTACTCTTACCTCGCGGGTAAGTGTTTCATGCATACGGCCCCCGCGCGCCACTCTTCCCTAAGGTTGAATGACGGGTAACTTATCTGCAGTCGGCACAGATTGTGGTGATACTTTGCGTACCTTATTGTATGTTGACGTAATCAGTGCTAAACGCGCCGACTGTATCTCCTGTGCCTCTCAGATAGGAAGCCGCACTTAGTAACCAAGCGCGAAATTATTGGATCGAAAGCCACCTTCGCTTCGTTTTCCCGCGCGCAAACCTTCCCGCCGAGCAGCGTCGCGGCTTCCTACACATACAATGAGTATATGCGTATGGGGAGGCTCAGTTCGGGAAAGAATTTTGCAGTTATGTATCTAATAAGGTATTACAGGCAGTGTTCACAACGAATTTCCATTCCGAGTTTTGCATAGATATGGAAAGTAGTTATGACATTCTGTATAAAAGCCATAATTAGCAGGTTGAAGACCGACTCTTCTGGATTAGATGAGGGAGATAATTGCTTCAGTTGGCTTCTGAGAATGGAAAAGTTGACCGCTTTGAATGAGTGGTACCTACGAATTCAATCGGACGGTCTAGTTGCCTAGAATGCCTAGTTTTTGTACCGTCGGCGTGGATCCTAATGAGACTTTGCGTTTCCAAATGAAGGTTAGCGCGAACTCGGTGCCATACGCTATAACGTAGGTTGACCGGGTTCGTGCCAAGTTGCAGCGGGGAACGCAAAGTCTCATTAGGATTCATGCCGACGGTATGTTCACGGCGAAGGGCGGATTGGGCTTTCCAGGCGTGCCGGGATCGCGAAAGCTTCAGTTTAAAGCCGCTTTCCGTCATTAGGAACAACGACTTCATTTCTCGCTTTCTCTGGTTTCTTCTAAGCTGCCCCCCCCCCGTTTTTTTACGCTTCAATCTAAATTGCTGAATTAGTAATGAACATACCCTCTCATAAAGATATGTCTTCTATGTTTGAACGACCATCCCTATCAATTGCTCCAACTGCGTTTTGGGCCTTTCATAGAAGATGACTCGCTGTTTGAGATGAACAGCTCGGCAATCCTTGACCTAAAGCAGCTGTTATGAAATGGTACCAACATCCAGATGGGCAGGACATACATCGATTACTAAAAAATCAGCCTGAAACTCCTCTTGCGCGCGCTTAGGGGAAACCGAGCTTGACCGTGGGGCGCACTTTAGCCACGAGTCATGAAAACCTCCACCAGTCATCTAGCGCTAGAAGGGCAACGCTCTAATAGAAGCGACAGGTATTCGGTCACTAAGACTTGGGTAGTGTGCAGGACATCATCGAAAGTGTGCAGGACCCCAATATGAGTGTGCAGGGCGTCATAACAAATATGCAGGATCTCAGTGGTAGTGCGTAGAACGTCACTAAAAATGTGCGGGACCTTAGTTGGAGTGTGCAGGACGTCACATAAAGTGTACGGGACTCTAGTAGCAGAGTGCAGGAAGCCATTAAAATGTGCAGGTCTTCAGCAGGAGTGTGCAGAACGTCATTGAGTGTGCAGCACCTTAGTTGGAGTATGCACGACGCCACAGAAAGTGCGCGAGGCCTCAAAAGGAGTGCGCAGGTTGTAGGAAACGCGTACAGGACTTCGAAGGATGCGTGCAGGACGTCGACGCGACGTGGAACGGTTACATATGGAGTTGCAGGACGTATTCGATTGGAGTAGTCATGTGTCTAGGGAAGCTTGTGACACGCGTTTGAGGAGTTGACAGAACTCCAGCGGCAAACTCATCAGCAGGTTCTGGAGCATTCATTCGGGTCAATAAAAAATCAACTTCGTTTTAACAAGTTAATCTGTCTTCGGAGGTGGGCGCACAGAAAAGACCTCCAGAGCGAAAACTTCGCTCGGTCTCGCCAGTGGAAATAGTAGTGCACACTACCTCGCAGGAGCAAAAAGAGATGCTCTGGTGGGGATTGAACCCTCGCACAAAGTGCTAGATTTATGATTAGTAGCGCCCTATACAAAGCTATTTTCCTAAATGTTGTTGTACTTTTCTAGTCTACATATAAGGGCATTTTATGTGAAAGTGCATCTTCGGGACAGCAGTTTGCTGCACTTTTCATTATGAAATGGTTATCGTTTCAGAAATATCGGGTAATTGTTTCCGTTCCGCGTCAATTTTTCCGCGTCTCACGGATATCTTTTGTCGTTTTTGGGGGCCAGACTCTCCATCAAATCAGCCTATTCAAGTGTTTCCAGTCCCCATTTTTAATACCAAGGACAACCTTCTGAATGTTGATTGAACGTCTGTGTTCCATTATTCTTATGTGGCCCACACCCTACAAAGCGATTAATCACTTTTCTGAAGGGCAATATTCTAAAAGGAGATAACTATTGGGACATGCCCACATTTGAGGAGAAGCTGGTTCGCCGGATACTGCAATTTCTTGATGTGTGCTACCCAGTTCTATAGACAAATCCTAGGAAAACTATCGACACCTTATTAGTTATTCATTGCTTATTCATTGTACGGTCTCTATCGTTGCTTATTTTATGACGAGCAATCAATATGCTTGTTTACTTAATTTTTTGTTTCTTGAAGTTGTCGTGATTTTGCCTACCTATCCATGTACGGTCCGTGTCTCTTGACGCTGACATGACGCGTTAAAGTGGGGCACGCGCGAAAACGAATGCATAATAGCCATCGATCAAAAAACTTCAAGCCCAGTAACTGGGAGTAGCTTCCTGTTTGAATGACCCGGACGTTTCTCTAGGCGACGCTATCTGGTTATACAGTGCGGGGCGAAACTATGGAGCCACCCAACATTTCCGGTTCATGATACATACTCGCTCCAACTCGTGACTGAATACGTCACATTGGAACACGGAGACATATTTGTCACTGCCTGAACTGACTCAGATGGTTTCGAAGCTTTCTGTTGCCTAGTAGAGCCAATTATACATCCATGTGTCCAAAATCGCTCTGTTCAGCCCAAAGACTGATCAAAAAGGTGGTACCATCGTCGTAAACGGCATGTGGATTAAATCCACACAGCGGGTAAGACTAAGCAGTTCGGCTAGCACACGCGACACGCGCAACGGAAAAACGCTGTGCTCGCTCATCGTCCTTGAGGCGCGTTAACCGAGGATCCTCAAAAAAAAATGTCGATATCCCATTTTAACCGCCACCCTTTGTCATTTTATCATTTTATTCATGTTTTCTTGTTTATAGTGTATTTTTTCAGACGCGATGCTTCTCATAACATCGTTTAGTGGTAAAAGCGTATACAAGTCTGTTGGTACCTGCTCGTTGGTGCCCCTGCTTCTACTGAAGCCAGCAGATGTTTGAGTGTACACAGGGAACGTTCGAGCGATATAGCGTGCACAACTATATCGCGAAAGTATCCCGCACATTGCATAAAGGTGTCGCCGTCCGGCACACCAAGGCCTCTGGTCCATAACACCTCAGGATCCGTACCTAGGGAGTTCATGGAGTCTTTGGCCACAAGCCACAGTTTCGCCACCCTGAACTGTCGATCGCTGTCGAGTGATATCCAAAAAACTGCGCTATCCAGACTTCTGAGCTATTTCCATGCACCGTTTGCTGCTTTGCAGGAAACCCGCCTCAAGGATAGACCCGTCATCAGCGTCGGAGAGTACACCATCTACTGCGGTAACGCTGAATGTAGGAGAGTGGGAGGCTGTGCAATAGCTATAAGGAAGGATTTCAGTGGTATGGTCAAGGAGTTTGGCTCAACTTCGTGCCGGAATGCATTCGTACCACTGCGGGTCACATAGGATTCAATCTGTGGATAGTGAGTGCTCATGCGCCGACTGAAACCGCCGAAGACAATTCGAAGGAAGCGTTTTATGAACTCAATAGGTTGCTGGCCAGGATACCTTGTCAACATGCTGTTGTCGTGGGGATTGACGCAAATGCGAAGATGGGACTTGATCAGGAATTCGAAGTACTCGGTAAATGGTTCTACCAAGTGGAGCAAACATCGGACAATGGCTACCGCCTTGTCGACTTTTGTGAAGACAGTGGTCTGATTATTGCATCGACACGACTCATCAAACATCGTGAAAAACGACCAGAGACGATCAAGCCGGTTTTCGACCTGGAAGATCAACCATCGACCAAGTGTTCGTCGTGAGAAGAGTAATTGAATCGTGGCAGCGGTATTCGAGGCCATTACAGCTTGCTTTTTTGGACTTTGAAGCCGCGTTCGACTCTCCTCATCGTGATCGATTGCTCAATGCTCTGCGAGCAGATGGAGTCCCGGAAAAGTATGTTCGGTTAATCGAGGACATGAATAAAGGAACAACAGCAGCAATTCGTACACCTGTCGGATTTACGTCAGCTTTCGATGGGAAAACAGGAGTAAGGCAAGGAGCCGTAGCAGGACCTTTTCTTTTCAACTTCGCCGTTGATGACATCATGCGTAGAGTTGTAGAACAGTTTCCTGCGGATGTGATCCTAACACCATCAGGACGCTCCCTTGTCGACCTGGAGTACGCCGACGACATCGTGTTATTCGCTGAAAACAACGCAAAACTGCAAAGGATTGTGAACCTCGTTTCGAAGTATGCCACAGCCTATGAACTTCGTCTTCGTCCCGACAAATGCAAGCAGATGTGGGTCTCTCAGAGGCCTTCAGCGGGAGTTTGTGTGGACGGACAACGTATCGAACTGGTGGACGATTTCTGTTATTTGGGCTAGTTGCTGAAGAACGATGGTAGGTATGCAGCGGATATTCGACAACGATGTGCGAAAGCTACGTCTGCATTTAGTTCTCTAACCAAGTGTTTGTGATCTACCACCATCGCGAAGGAAGTCAAGTTGCGCGTCTACTTATCCGCTATTCGCCCTACCATGATGTACGGATCGGAGACGTGGGCAGCACCGAAGACGCAGATGGAAACGTTGGATTGCACGGAGAGGAAGCTTTTTAGGCGTTGGCTTGGATATTTCTGGCCGCGTGTATGCCATAACGAAGACCTTTACAAAGAAATCGACGCAGTACATCAACGCTTGACACGAGGGAGGTGCCAGCATCTCCTAACGCCATCTCAAGCAGCAATGGAAAGTCGACTTCGACTGCTCGGGCATATACTAAGAAGAACGCCGGATCGTCTCGTACAACACGCTTTAAGAATGCTTCCAAATCCTGTCTGGAAACGGCCACCTGGGCGTAGGCGAAATATCTAGACGGATGTCGTTGAAGAGGATTTGAAGTCACTTGGCATCGAAAGACAGTTCAGGCGCGATGTTTCGTTTCGCAGGAAATGGAATAGTGACAGCTGGATGGAATGTGTTCAAATTGTGGCTGAAGACCGTGAAAACTGGGCACGGCTGACTAATAGGACGGCACACCTCGGTGACGATGCGGAATGACCGCGTCAGGCGAAAGCCAACCGATTAAGTCAAGTCAAGTAAGTCATACAGGTTTTTTAAAAGTTTTTTGTTTGCTTCTCGGAGCGGAATGGGAGATGATGATATTGATTTCGACGCCGACCTAACTTCTGACACAATGACAGCATGAACAAAATGCAAAAAAATGATAAACGGAAACGGCTAAAATGGAACAACAACTACTTTTTTAAGTGCCCTCGGCTAACGCGCCCCAAGGACAATGAGCGCGCACAGCGCTTTTCCGTCGCGCGCATCGTGTGTGCCAGCCGAACTGCTCCTTAGCCACACCCGCGGTGTGGATTCGATCCACAGGCAACATGATATGTGGGACAGGGGCTGTCTACACACCGACGGAGGAGTTGTCCCGTTTTCGCAGTTTGAAACGTCACGCCACTCAACGAAGCGAAGTGGTCCCGAGTGGAATTAGAGCCGCAGAAAGCGGGACATTTCCTCCCACAGTGTGTAGAGAGTCCCTGTCCCTGATATGTTGACTTGTGTGCTTCATAACATGCACAAGTTAACTGTGAAGTGTGATTTGGCGCGTTTCATCTTCGGGGACGAAACCGGTCTGTAGCACGTGGCGGACATAGTGCATCTTCTAAAACTTCTGAGAATTCAAGCTGTCCATCTGGCTTGAAAAGATGTCTAGCGCCAACTGCTTGAGACAATCGACAGAAATGTCAAACCATCGAACTTCCTTCACCGGAGCTTTACCTCGAGAACAGTCTTTTTCTCACTGCAGATTCCGCTAGTTGTGAATTCGACCATATGAGATGTTAGAATTATTCTTTTCCTCTGTCAAGAAACACATTATCGAATGCAAAAGCGGCTCCACTTTTCACATCCACGATTCAGACTTTGGTAACCCTAATCGGTCCTACCTGTAGTATCATGTACGAGGCGAAAACCAAATTGTGGCTTGGAAACAGACATTCCTCTGGTTCATTCCTTCGTGAACGAAAAGTTCACAGCTTGTAGGAGATCGCGAAGAGTCCATTCGGAACTCAGTAGATTGAAACATCCTCGGAAAACGCTGGCAGATTGCAAACTATGTACGTGATGCCTCACGAGCAATATGCATCCCAATATTTTGATATTTATCCCATCAGAGCTACTAGAACTTGTTTTAACACATTTTAAAACTCTTTTTTTCATCGGACGGCGCGATGGTTGAACGAGCTGCCAGAGTCGCTCATGGATTTGGAAACCTCTGGAGAAAGAAGGGAGCCCTATGAAATTGACTTATCCACCGTTTTGGGTCTGGATGATGTGAATTGAATCGCGATCATGATCATAATTAGCCTAATCATGCGAATCGTCATATGCTTCCCTAGCGTTTGTAGCAGAGATTGTTTCTGTGCCACATCCAAGTTTCCTTCTCTTTCTGAATCAAACTTCATAGATACCATATTTGTGCTGGTTCTCTTAGCGGACTGTCTGGAGAGTTGGTAATACTACGGTTGAGATCACCTCCTCGCCAACTCGCCCGAAAACTCTTCTTATAGCTATTTTTAGCAAAATCATGTTTGTTTCTAGAGAGCCAGTCAACTCTTGGCTAATCTAATGTATTGAAACCTTCTCGTGGTCTTATCTGATTCTTTTTTCAGGCAGAAGTAGATGTCTAATTCCTGGCGAACATGGATCTACGGGGAAGTCGGTATACCCGTATGCCTAAATTCCAGGTTCAGTTCGTTGCTTAGGTGCATTATGTGTGCCTAAAAAACCCTTGCCGACAGGTGCAGGTTTTAGTGTCTGTTTTGCTGATACGCCAGGACTATAATCTATTAAGTTACATATATATTCTACAACACTGTGAGAAAGTGGCATTTGGAAAAGCTTACATTTTGGCTGGTTTCTCATGAGATCACCTACTACATCCTAAGTAAGGAACATATTTCTAGAGATCAGAGTGGTGACGTGTGGCTTCTCTCTAGGTCGGCTCTAGGTCGGACTTTCTCAATAACGTAGAGACTGTTCGCCGGCGTAAATGTAGCGCGGCCGTCTTCTTCAGACGAGCCTGACCATGGTTGTGAACAGCTGTATTGGATATTATTCAATGCTGGTCTAGAAACCCTGTTAATCGAATTGAAGGTCTCAAAAATTCCTAAGTCCCGGACGCTCGACACGCACGCCGACCGCGTGGGCGGATATACTCATTCGGACAAACTTTAGCGACGCAGGACTAGAACGGATATATATATATATATATATATATATATATATATATATATATATATATATATATATATATATATATATATATATATATATATATATATATATATATATATATATATATATATATATATATATATATATATATATATATATATATATATATATATAAGGTATAGAGGCTTGCGGCAGGCAAGAACTTATGTAGACGCTGGAAAAATATTCCGCACTGCCATCGCAAAATTACCAACTCCCAATCGCTGAAATTTTTGTTTGCTATCGGGGCTGGAGATCACTTAGAGTACTAAGTATCAGTGAAATACATGCCTTCCAGACACTTGTAATAACCCTATTTTAGCTGCTCGAGTAATGATAAAAAAATTATGTTTTCTTAATAAAAAATTTAAATTTTTTTCCGCCCAACTTCTCCCAAAGTTCTCCCAAAGTAAATATTGATTTGTTGAACATGAATATGAGACATGTTTTTGATGACTTGAACAATGAAGACAGTTTACGGCAGATAAATTTAATTTTACCTACAAAGAAAATTTCCACGCCCATGACTTTTTTTTACTATTACTCGGGCAGCTAGGATAGGGTTTTTATGACTACCCGGGAGGTGGACGATCAGAAAAACCTGGTTTCATGGATAGTTGTGGCGACCAGGTCTGGTCATTCCCTTGTTAGGAGAGTTTCTAGCACTGTTTGTGCGTTCTGGGTACAATTTTCGTAGAATTTTGCTCATTGAAGTTGGCCACTCTGGGAGAAGAACATGGTTAACTGTGACCAATAACATCCCAATAAAAGTGAATAGAGACGAAGAAATCCCTTAGGTTGAAATCACCTAAAAGGTATTCAACAGTCAGGCAAATGTTCTTTTTATCGAACAACTCTTCCATGCTTATCTTGGGTTGGCTGACCCAAGAAGTCTTCACCCACTTTCTAACCGTTTTTTCGCTATCTCTTCCTCGTTTTTTCAGAAGGGCTCGTCTCACGTCCCCGCTTAAGGACGAGGAACTTTTTCTTCTTGAATTCTGTCATTCAATTTTTAGTGTTTCATAATAGCAGCACATCCTCAAGTTTCACGATAAAACTTCTCGCGTTAATGTTGTGGCTATTCCGTCAAAACCGTTGTAGTCAGCATTGGGAAGGACCAATATAGCCATTTTTCTAGAGTACAACAGCATCTCGTCTTTTTTTCTCAAGACACAATTTTTCATTTTTTCACACGTTCATAATTATAGCACGCACTCTCTATTTTGAAAATTTATTGCCTAAACCAACATAAAAGCAACGCATCTGCTGCAAAACTGATCTCTAAATTATTCGATCCTCATTATTATGGGCATACCTCCATTGCTTATTGATAAGCCTCCTCAGATGGTCTCCAAAGACGATTTGTTCAACCAGTGATGTTTCCAAGTGTTATTGGTCAAACATATGAGGTGGTAGTCGGAGAGAATTTCCAGCTGATTACAATGGCACATATCTCTGGAATCGCCCAGAACCCACAAGGAACGAAGCTATGGCATCTCGATGATTGGAAATTTAAACTGCGAGGATTCCTTCGGACGAGTTGTTTCGCGCCAGTTTTTCCTTGCCAATCTCAGCAAGCGCACTGTAGCAGAACACAATGCAAAGCTGTATCGACTACAAGTGGAGGAACGGTTTCAGTTAAAATCCATCGGGTCGAAATTTACGGTGGTGAGGCGGCCATTTTTCTCGTCTAGAGATTTCGCGCTTGGCAGGGTTGCTATTCACGGCTACCGGAGTATCCTCCCATATAATAAAAGAATCGGAGCACAAAGTACGACCACCTGGGCCTCCATCACTATAGCACTATTTTGTCTTATCTCTAACCACTCCAAAACAGTATTGAGCTGTATGTGCATTTCAGTTTACCAAAACCTTCAAAGTATAGTTCCCGGCTTATGGTTCCCGGACAAAGCGCGCTTTGGCCTTGGCCGGGGTTTTCCTGACCGCGAGCGATTTAATTTGTTCAAAAAAGCCACACAGTTTCCACACAGAGCGCCGCGAAAGCGCGAACCCCCCCGGCTTATGGTTCCCGCACAAAGCGCCGCGAAGCGGCGCTTTGGCCGGGTAATAATATAAACAAAGATTATAGCCTGAAGTTGGACTGTGTCTTTGAAGAAGTTTTGAACGCCTCCGTGATCACCAATCATCAACATGATCGCTTCATCATTTGTTCCTACCTCCACACTTCTGACATCATCATTCCACTTTTTCGCTAGAACGTTTCTCCATAATTCAGCTGAGTCGCAATGCAGAACTTCGCACAAGTGTGACCATAAGAGGGGGAGGTCACAATCATGCTGAAAAACGAATTGCGAAAGTTTTCTCGGGCGATGCCTTTGAACGAATATGCTGGCTAGGACATTTGATAGTTATCAGTGGCGCGGGATGCCTTCGACTCCGCCAACGCAATCTAGAATAGTCCCACGAACACTCACGCTTTCTAAATAATTTACGAGATTAGCGGCTTACGTCACAGCTCTACTGGCGACTACTCATAATGTGACCACGAAGAAGTTCTTCAATAAACAAAAAACATCTTATTTTTTATCATTTTGAACAGGTGGACCGACAAGGCAGTGGGATATCGCAGAAAGGCCTCAAAAATCCCAAAATTCAAAAGAAAAAGACCGTCCTACCCCCTGTAAACATTCTACACACAGCGAATCAGACACAATGAGACCAGATTTTCCAAGGATTGAAGCACCGTACATCTTCTTCTTGTCGAGATCGAAGACGTCACTTCTACCTACATCATAGATTCAGGAACCACGATTTCCATGACAAAAAAAGCAAATTTTTGAGGGACGCAATTTAGAAAATTGGCGAGTGATGACAAATTGAGCCAAGAATTACCTGCATTTCCGTGTCGTTTCCGTACCTCACTCCGGCCGCTTCAATGATAGCCAACCGTGTGAATGTCTTGACATCTGCTGATATTCAGTTTCTTCCGTAAAAGGCCGTTTTTGTAGGCAATTTGCCTGATGCATGCCCGTGCTTTTCAATGAGGAATTTCAAATTAAGGGCCCTCAACCGGCTGGCATTTTTATCCCTCCAGCACTGCGCGGCCGCTTTTGAATCTAGACCACGAATTTCAGCTTGGGGACACCATAAACACTCTTAAGCCTGGTTGAGATAACAACGTGCAGTTAACCGCAATTTCAAAAGGACATGGTGCGGTTGAGGTCACATCTAACTCTTTGCCACATTTCATTATTGATCGACAGCAAAGCGACTTTTGGATGAGTAACGGTTTTTCTTTTTTTTTGTTTCCGCATTATTTTTGTTTCTGACTGCTTGAATATTGCGAATATTCAGAAAAATAAAAAAAAGGTACTTGTAACATAAAAGCCCGAAAACTAGTTACTAGTAACAGATCTAAGTCGATGTAAGTTACTTGCGACTTTTGTTGTGCCATTAAAGTTTCATGTAACATATCGGAGGCGCATTGCACGCAGTTTCCAGTCGATATGTTACATGTAACTTAAATGATTTTAGATAAGTCGCAAGTAACTTACATCAGCCTAGGTATGTTACAGGTAACTTATTTTCGATTTCTAAGAGAATACTGCATGCAGTGCGCCTCCGATATCCTACATGTAACTTAAATGGCATAATATAAGTGGTGAGTAGCTTAAATCGGGCCAAGAAGATACATATTTCCAAGGGAATGTACGACGCACTTGCGGGGTCAGGCTTTAGGACACGCGTTGCTGATGGTTTGAGGTACCTGACCCCACACCGCCAGGGGAGGCCCCGCACAGCATTTTTTTTATTTTGCTTAGGGTGTGGTCTGGGACACGCTCTCTGCGTCGCGTGTCGTCTGCTTCACGTGACGGCCACCCATAGTGAAAGCATTTTTTATTACATGTGCAAGCACTTGTGATATCACATTAAAAAAATCGAAATGTATGTAACATATAACATAAGTGTAACTCACATGCAATATAAATTTAAGTTACATGCAATATAAATATATGTTACATGTAATATGAATGTAAGTTACTTGAGACATTCAAGTAAGTTACATTTATATTACAAGTAACTTGTTTTGTTGTTTTTTTTTCGAGTACGGGCTATTCTTAAAGGCACAGTCGAACCTCACAATCCACTTTCAGTTTTTCTATCTATGTTAGGAATGGTCCCACGCTGATTCCAATGACGTCTCTGGAATCGTTCAAGACCCCCTGGGAACGGAGTTATGGCCCCTCAAAAATTTAGCTACTGGAGCATGGTGGACGAGTTGTCCGAGGCTTGTAACTCCCGTCATTTGCAGCCGCTGTATGCGAGCTGACCTGAATGAAGAGAGGCTGAGAATGAAGGGAAGAACGGGGTTACTGATTGGAAACCATCTCTCATCTCGCCACTGTTGAGCTCGGAAGATCGTAAAAGGGGCGTGCCAAAGTGGCTTCCCGAGGTGGGGGCCCCAGGATGGCTTCCTTCTATATCTCGCTTACTCTTTGGAGCCCGAACAAACGGCTAATTTTTTCATGCACTAAGAATAGCCCCTACTCGCAATATTTAAGCAGTCAGAAACAAAAATAATGCCGAAACAAACAAGAAAAAAAAAGAAAAACGGTTACTCACCAAGAAAATCGGCTGTGTTATTAATCGATAATGAAATCCGTTTTCCAAATCCCCTAAATGCCTCAGAGATTTGCAGGAGATTTCCAAAAGTGGGCATTTCCCTAGCATTACGAAGAGAAAAGGAATTCATGGAATTTTTTTGAGTGTGAAGAAATTTTTTTCGGCTTCAGCTCAAAACTTTCAACTGGGGGTTATTTAGGGCGCTGAACCCGAATTCGGGGTATATTCGTTGCTAGACTTAGGGTTGCTGTAGGTTACGGTAGACACAATGCCTTTTAAAGGCAGTGTTCACGATAATCTTAGATTTTGAGATTATTTGCTAAATCGATTTTTTCGCCTCCGAGTAGAACTGAAATGACGAAGAAACCGCGAAAAACTTACCAGAAGGGCTCGAAATCCTTTACTCTCACACCGCTTCTTTACTCTCAGTGTAACTGTTTGTTGTGACAATGAACTCGCTTGTGAACCCGTCTTTTGTGATTCTCGATTTTTTGTTGCTCCGTTCTTTCCTTCGGACGGTAACTAATACTTATTTGCTTGAAATATTCTTCCGTTTTTAGTTAGCCCAATTTTTCACCGGTGACAACAACCGTTAACATGTTCATCCGATCGGACAACTAGTGCAGGCCAGAGAATAATGTCACTAAAATAAGACGATTCAATGCGTTTCTCGCCGTTTCTTCGTAATTTTGGTAACACTTAGTAGACAAGGCATTGTTCTGAGTGGAAAACTCGGGAACGAAAATCATCGTGAACACTGCCTTTAACTGGCGTTGCTTACAATGAAATTTCGAAATTCGGAAAATGGACCTCAAACTCATGTTCAGCGTCCTAAATATGTAACACCCACTGAGAAATTTCGAATCAAATCTGAGACCTTGACCGAGATACCGTATACCCACGGCTACCTGCCGTGATCTCAGGAAAATCGATAAACCGACCACATAGTTGTGCTAGGCAGCCCAAATAATCCTTATGTAGACATTCTCGATATCGTCAAAAGTCGCAATTGGCCAGCAAAATATCCCTCATTTTGAATCTTTAGATCAAATCAGACGACATTTCCGAAGTATTGACAAATGGGCCTCAGATTCGTAATCAGCACCTAAAACAACCCCTAGAAAAGTTTCCAGCTCAATCCGAGACAATTTTTTTGAACGTCCTAAAAATTTGCCATTAGTGTAACCCTTTTTTCTTCGCAAAGCTATGAAAATACGCACTTTTGGAAATCTCCTGCAAATCTCTGAGGCATTTAGGGGATTTGGAAAACGGACTATCAATGCTGTGTCCCATACCTACAACTATCAAAATATGATTTTATGAGAGCTATCGGGAAATGTGGGGCAAGCCCTAGTGAGTGTGCTGCCTTTCCAGAAACGTTTCTGCCTAATTGGAAAGTGAGCGGTTGACGTCACATGTCGTTTCCTTACGAAGGTTTTCAAGTTTTTCATTGATCAATAGAACGCTCTAAATTAGCTGTGAGTTAAAATTTCGGGAAAAGTTGGGGTTTCCGACATATGGACGTGGTAAATTGAGGTACTTTGTGTTTTTTTCACTTGTGCTTCAGTCATTATTCAAGCTACTGAACTCGGCAAAGAATTGACAAGTTTCCCAGTCACGAAAGCTGCTTCTAACCCGAAACGAGAGTGAATAGGATAGCAGGAATCGCTAGCCGAAAGCCCTGCAAATAGGATCGTAAAAAATTCGCTGCCTGCCAAAGCTAGCCAGCCTTGGCCCTGCCCCGTTCCCAACAGCGGCTATTTTCATCGTTCGACAATCTCAGCGATTGTTTTTGCCCGACTAGTGATCTTCGGATGGACGCGTCTCCTCCCATTCCTCGAAGACGCCATTTCCTCTCGAAATTTCCACA
Organism: Aplectana chamaeleonis; assembly: GCA_029168955.1. Classification (NCBI taxonomy): domain Eukaryota; kingdom Metazoa; phylum Nematoda; class Chromadorea; order Rhabditida; family Cosmocercidae; genus Aplectana; species Aplectana chamaeleonis. Next base: position 39,522 of record JAPDOI010001169.1, on the reverse strand, counting down.
CAGCTCCTTGATTCTCTTGGATACTTTCTATTGAGCCTCGCTCTTCTTGTTCTTCTTTTTCTTCTCGCCAGCTAGCACTACTGTGCGTTTCCATCGACGGTAATAATCTCCAATTAGATTCCTAAATTCTATAGTGAATTGTGGAAATGCTGATGACACTGAAATGATGGATATGGCTTTTCTGGCCGTTACGACTAGGTACAACACCCGCGCTAAGTTTTGTAAAAACGGGGAGCATTTGCCAAACTTGGCAAAAAAACGCCCGATGCTTGTAACTTTTTTGAACGGCTTTTTTGAATTCTGAAAACGCTGTCATATTAACAGCTCAAATTTCCACCTAAAAATGTGTTTTTTGAACCAAAGTTTCCTATAGAAGCCGAGTAGACTCCCACCGCCTAAAGTCGCGACAACATGCAATGGAGGCGAATCGATCGTGCGGCGCCGCATGATCGATACTCATCCATTGCATGATGCCGTGCTTTTGGGGTCGTTCATACTTCCGCCGCGCAGCGGCGCGGCAATAAGCGTATCGGCGCGGCGCCGCACCGCTTGAAAAATCGCGCCTACCAGGATGTATAATCGGGCTGCGTCGAAATTACGCGGCGACGTCGCAGAATGACATTAAACACAGCCTGGAGTAGCTCTGACATCACACAAGGTCGATTGTAATGTGTGATTTCTTGTGCGAAAGAAACATCTATAATTTTTTGTACCATAACACAACACCCGAAGGCGGGTAGAAACCTCGAAAACGATTTCCATTAAGAAAAATTATTTCAAAAGCTCAAAAAATGAACTATTCACAACCCAGCCTACCCTAAACAACGCCAGGACCTTGAAAGGAATTTTCGAGATGAATCAGAAGAACAACATTGAGAATGTGTATGAAATAACAGCAAAAGAAGCACACTATGCCAATGCGGATCGCACGCGGCCGCCGCGCCGCCTGCTTTGCTCGAGCGGCGCGGCAGCATCTAGGCGGCGGCCGCGTGCGGCACCGTTGGAAGATTTCGAGCAGAAAAACTCTAAACGCCTCGCGGCGCCGCCAGACGGCGCCGCTTGATCGATATGACTGTATGGGGGCGGAAGTATAAACAACCTCTTCAGCGGCAGGATCAGGGTTCGGCGTGAGGTGTGCTGTATCACAGAGGGGGGTCGGACCCGTCGACGTCCAGTGAGGTGGATGGGGGTCGGACCTTCAACCAACCAAGAACCAAGATGGACTTCTATGAGGGGGGGGGAGGGGGTTGAGAGCCATACCGTTAGTATAAAAAATGGCGGCAAACAGAGACGGCAAAATAAGATCACAATAAGATAGCAAAATGAAACAAAAGGTAAAACTCAGAGGGCAAAATCGGTCTTGAGATCAAAAAGGAAACTGAAGTGTGAACGAAAGCTTTTGAGCCAATTAAATGTGGCAGGATATAAAATGAAGCTGTAAAAATGAGGCAGGAACTCACAAGGAGAGGCGACAATTCACTGGTGGAGAAAGCATGCAAGACTCACCGAGGCGAAGTCGTGGCCAGGTAAAGTGTGTCGCCAATGCGCTCCTGGATATGTCAGCAGTAGTGGTGTTGAGTATTCGCTGTCGCCGAGGTCATGCCAAGCAGACTATCCTGTCAACAAATGGCACAGATATTCTGATAATTCGTAATCTAAGATGTATTTTCAGGCGATTTAGGATTTACAGGTTCGGTCCCGCCAAAGGCTAAAATTTTCGCAATACTTGGAAAATTAGATAATTGACTGTTTTAAGAGAGCGTTCTCCACTGTGATATCTTTTGCAATTTCGTCCACGAAATTGACTTGTTGGGCAGTTCCCAAGGTGCAATATCGCCTGATGCATAGGATTTTTCATGCCCTGAGGGCACATATGCAGGTCCGGTTGCGAACATGAAAACCACATTTAGTAATTGACTGTCCAGAAGTGAAAACGCACCTGAAATTTCAAGGACGAAGCTTTAAGCCGAACAGCGCTACATAGGAAGGGGACCGTGAAAAAATGTCGCTCCGGGACTGTTGTCAAATATTTACAAGTATTCATGGAAATTTCAATTAGGGAGTTTCGCGTTGCCACATCGTGCGGAAAACCTAGTCCTGGACCCAAGTAACTAATACAACTCTTTTAGCCGCTTCAAAACGGTCTTTGAAGACCCATTTTTAGGTGTGATACAATCCCTTCCCATGTAGCGCTGTTCGGCTTGAAGCTTCGTCCATTGAATTTTGAGTGATTTTTCACATCCGAAGAGTCAATTACAAAATGAGGTTAGCGCGCCCAAAACCGCCCCTTTGTGCCCTCAGGTCACAAAAACAGGCTCCGCCCAACTTATGTAGCGCTCTTCGGCCTCAAGCTTCGTCCATGAAATTCTGGTTGCGTTTTCACATCTGGACAGTCAATAACTGAATGTGCCCCATTCCCGAAACCGCACATACGCGCCCTCTGGGCGTATTGTGAATGTTCAGTCATTGAACAAACATTTGCTATCATTGTCGCTAGGCAGTTGGTTTGTCTGCCTTCGTAGAAATCATTTATTCATTGCATTGATAGGATGAGTTGATACAATCGATGAATCAATGTAGTCTTGATCCAAAAATTCGTTCACTATAAAACATTACGAAGTGAGGACCTCGCCTCGCCCCCACCGCCGTCGTCGCTATCATTTTGTGCCGGGGTGGGGGGGGGGGCGAGCGAATCGCTTGACTTGGAGGTGGGGGTCGGATCAAAGTTGGGTTGTATCACACCTCGCGCCGTAGCCTGGGCAGGACTCTAATCGGCCCCTTAATCTCTGTTTTTGAATGAAATTGTTTTGCGGTCGTTGCTCAAAAACGTCGCGCGAGGCGAAATTTTGAATAGTAATTGTACAAGTAGTACGAGAGCAATCTCGATCTTTCCTGTGTGAGTTAAATTCAGGTGGGACAATCTCGAGATATAAGCAGATGGGATTTTTTGACTCCTTTATTTAAAGCTTTGCGGTCCTCCCAAAAGTCCGAGTCCGACTTCTCAGGAGGTCCCCAAGCGTGTTTAAAGGCAGTGACCGCGATGAAAAACGTTATCGAAAAAACTACAAAAATCAGCTTAGATCAAAAACAGCTCAAAAACTACGAAGGTAGCGCGGTGAAAAACGGGCTAGAATTAGAGTTATTAAGACCCTAAACTTCCAGTTCGTGCACACGTGCACAGAAAGATCACAGTCTCATGTCTAGCAGCCGAAAATCATCGACACTCAGAGGAAGAAATAAATACAAATTTACTTAATAAAACAGTTTAGCAATGAAAGAAAGCACTTCAGTAAATGCTTTTGACTAGATGTGTACATAAATCCGGAGGTTCACTGATTGAAATTCAATTTCAAGCCAGCTGATGTTCTCGATATTAGAGATCATCGATGCTGATGATGTGGGGTGGACTCGTCCAACATCAAAAGACAAGAAAGTTCAGGCTTCAAATTTGGCCCAGAACAGCGTTTTTTTCGCGATTTTTTCTTATAGGTTCTACTACTTAATACCCAGAAAAGGGTTTAGAGTGGAAAAGAAGACGAGCATATTTGAGCGCGACCACTGCCTTTAATGAAGAATTTTCAAAATTCAACATGCACAAGTCTCAAGACTGTTCCTTGCTTCATTTTATTCATGAGGAAAACATAGAGATTGCTCTTCTATGACTTGCACAATTACTACTCGAAGTTTCGCCGCACTTTGCCGCGCGCGACGTTTTTGAAATACGGCCGCAAAAACAATATCCTTCAAAAACTAAGGTATTATAGGAAGTTTTGGTCCGAAACCCACATTATTAGGTAGAAATTAGAGCTGTGAATATGATAGTTTCAGAATTCAAAAGTCTTCGTTCAAAGAAGTTATAAGCATCGAACGTTTTTTTTGCCAAGTTTGGCTAATGCTCCCGTTTTTACAAAACTTGGCGCGGTTGCTGTACTTATATACAGGACGGAAAAATCATGCCAGTCGGTTTTTTCAAAAGTTTTATAATCATTGCTCTGCACAAGATCTGATGTGAGGTGGTTCAGCCATTGAATCCTCTTTTTCTGTGAGGAGTTTTTTGATTTGGCAACTCTTTTTTTTAAAGGCAGTGGTCACGATGAAAAACGTTATCGAAAAAACTACAAAAATCAGATTAGATCAAAAACAGCTAAAAAAGTATAAAGGTACCGCGGTGTAAAACCGGCTAGAATTTGAGTTATTAATACCCTAAATTTCCAGTTCGTGCACACGTGCACAGCCACAGCGATGACGAAAAAGATCGCAGTCACATGTCGAGCATTCAAAAACCATCGACACTCAGAGGAAGAAATAAATGCAAATTTACCTAATAAAACAGTTGAACAATGAAAGCAAGCACTTCAGTCTGTTTTTAATTAGATGTGTACACAAAAAACCGGAGGTTCATTGATTGAAATTCGATTTCAAGCCAGCTGATGTTCTTGATATTAGAGATCATCGATGCCGATGATGTGGGGTGGACTCGTCCACCATCAAAAGACAAGAAAGTTCAGGCTACAAATTTGGCCCAGAACAGCGTTTCTTTCTCAATTTTTTCTTGTAGGTTCTACTACTCTATACCCAGAAAAGGGTTTAGAGAGGAAAAGAAGACGAGCTTTTTTGAGCGCGACCACTGCCTTTAAACCAATGTCCACGTCGCGCGTAATCTGAAAGGAATAGCCTGATAATGACCGATATTTTGCCGAGAACCCCGATTTTACCGAAAATATGACGCTAAAATACCTCGAACGTTAAAAGTGCCGCAAAAATGACGCGAATTTCCCGAGAGGTTTGCCACAAATTCACCGATAAATTGGCCGCAAATTTACCGCGAAAATGCGGCCATGACACAGCCATCGTTGCAGTGAATGAGCCCTAGTGCAGTAGCGGAGATTGTTCAGTCGACATCGCAGCGGACTAGAAGGCGATGAATTAGATGGTTCGAATCTTAGTATGCTGTGGCGAAAATCACGACAGAATTCCGGCATTGTCGCATTTTCTTCAAGCATTAGAGCATTAGGAGAGTTCAGGTAGTGCCTTGATTCTCCCGCGAATGTGCCGGGAATCTGTTGCTTCTGCTCCGGTCCGGCACTGAGACGGCAGGTTCCGGACAGACTCTTGTAAGCATCCAGGCACTTCCTTCCAGAGCATATAGACTCTGTTTCATTCCAAGTGAACTCATGTTTTCGGTTATCAGAGCGCGGAGCGGTGGCTTTTTCGTCGAAACCTCCTTGTCACTAGTTATATTTCTCCGATGCTCACCGCTTCGCTGCTGGTCATAATCGATATCAACAGGTCATTAGGGATGTACCAGAGCTTAACTTCGACAGTGATCCTAATGAGACCATGTGTTGACTGCTGACGGTTGGCGCAAACTCGGTGTCATATGCTACAACATACAGTACCGCGCATATTTTCTGCAAAAACGGCGTTTTGCGGCGTTTTTTGCGCGCACAAAGCGCCGCTTTGTCATAACTCGCTTCAGAGTGATCTAAATTCGATTTTGAAGACATTTTTGAATTTATCTCAACGAGGGGATTCTAACGGTGTATAGAAGTATGAACTTTTATGGAAATGGAGAGCCTTTATTCTAGAAAAAGCGAATTTTCGGCCCAATTTTTTCAATTTTTTGGATTTTCCCGTGTAAAACATGCCATGACGGATGTGTGAAATGGGAAATAGGAAGCTCTGAAGTATATTCCAGCTAGGACTATACAATTCATTCTGTGGGAACATTTTTATACACGCTTTCAGAGCCCACAATGACTGGACCTCCGTAACCCCAATTCTTCAAAGAATTATAACATTTGTAAATTATGTTTGCTAGGGTTCATGAAGTATTCAATGAACTCCTCTCCTCATGGAGCATCCGAGCGGTGACAAGCATCCGACTACCGCCGCGAATTTAGACAGATGTTTTTGGAAAACCTCGAATTTTCAGCTGTTCGTTGCGAAACTTTCATCGTTCTCAGCGTTATTACATTTGTATTCGACTTTATATAGTTCGAGGTAAGCAAATCAGGTAAAGTGTGATGACTCTACTTGCAAGCGAACCCTTGTAGAGCGAAAGACGCTCCTATCAATATTTTTCTGCACCATAACAGCTTTGATAGCTGCATTTAGTGATTTACCCGTTTTTAAGCTTCCATTTTTCAGTACTCAGCCGAGTGAAGAAATCCAAATTGTTAGGCTTTTTTGAATGCTGGGCTACCTTTTGATTACATAATTCCGTCCTGCATTCTGATTAAACTTTGCAGCTTCTCCGAACCTGCAAGTTTCCGACCTGAAAGTTCTCACCAGCGACCTTTGCCAAGGGCAATGTTCAGAGGACCCTCTCGCCCGTTCCAGACGTCCTCAGCCGCGATCGTCTCGTTCTCGTTAGCTGGCCTAAAAACAGTTCTGAAAATAGCTTTCGCTCCCCCTCAGCGCAGCGCCCCTCCGCAAAAGAGATACGCCCCCGCAAATACACTCTTCGCCACAAATTGCACGGAAACACATCCAAAATCGCTCACTTTACAACATCACAACAACTTCTCCGCTTGAAAATCGGCCAGAATGTCTCTCAAACAATGCCTTATCCGAATTTCAGGTCATTCCGTGTCCATCTCGATAGTCGCCAACTTCGACTTTTCACGGCCCCCACCTCACTGCCGCAGCTCACCCTCGCCCCGCCAGGCGATGGTGGGCCGACGGACACAAATGGAACTCCTCCACCACCGAATTCGCATCTACATTATACTACGACACTTTTAGGCCCTAACACGGCCTTGATCCACTCAAAATTTTAGTCCCTTTCAACCACCCATGACACATCTTTCGCGATTTTTCTCCTTTTTAGACCCCCGTTTTCCAGCCACCCGGCATCCTACCCGGCTCCGCCTGCCTTGGCCTACACAACTCTCTTTCGCCTTTCCACAACTGTGCGCGGTTCCCCCTTTCAAGCAAGATCCCCAGAATTTTTGACCCCCAAAAGTACCACTTCGCGAATGTCTCACTAGCGACCTTTGCCAAGGGAAATGTTCAGAGGACCCTCTCTCTCGTTCCAGACGTCCTCAGCCGCGACTGTCTCGCTCTCATAAGCTGGCCTAAAAACAGTTCTGAAAATAGCTTTCGCTCCCCCTCAGCGCCCCTGCGCAAAAGAGATACGCCCCCCGCAAATACACTCTTCGCCACAAATTGCACTGAAACACATACAAAATCGCTCACTTTACAACATCACAACAACTTCTCCGCTTGAAAATCGGCCAGAATGTCTCCCAAACAATGCCTTATCCAAATTTCAGGTCATTCCGTGTCCATCTCGATAGTCGCCAACTTCGACTTTTCACGGCCCCCACCTCACTGCCGCAGCTCACCCTCGCCCCGCCAGGCGATGGTGGGCCGACGGACACAAATGGAACTCCTCCACCACCGAATTCGCATCTACATTATACTACGACACTTTTAGGCCCTAACACGGCCTTGATCCACTCAAAATTTTAGTCCCTTTCAACCACCCATGAGACATTTTTCGCGATTTTTTCTCCTTTTTAGACCCCCGTTTTCCAGCCACCCGGCATCCTACCCGGCTCCGCCTGCCTTGGCCTACACAATTCTCTTTCGCCTTTCCACAACTGTGCGCGGTTCCCCCTTTCAAGCAAGATCCCCAGAATTTTTGACCCCAAATGTACCACTTCGCGAATGTCTCACTAGCGACCTTTGCCAAGGGAAATGTTCAGAGGACCCTCTCTCTCGTTCCAGACGTCCTCAGCCGCGACTGTCTCGCTCTCATAAGCTGGCCTAAAAACAGTTCTGAAAATAGCTTTCGCTCCCCCTCAGCGCCCCTGCGCAAAAGAGATACGCCCCCCGCAAATACACTCTTCGCCACAAATTGCACTGAAACACATACAAAATCGCTCACTTTACAACATCACAACAACTTCTCCGCTTGAAAATCGGCCAGAATGTCTCCCAAACAAGGCCTTATCCAAATTTCAGGTCATTCCGTGTCCATCTCGATAGTCGCCAACTTCGACTTTTCACGGCCCCCACCTCACTGCCGCAGCTCACCCTCGCCCCGCCAGGCGATGGTGGGCCGACGGACACAAATGGAACTCCTCCACCACCGAATTCGCATCTACATTATACTACGACACTTTTAGGCCCTAACACGGCCTTGATCCACTCAAAATTTTAGTCCCTTTCAACCACCCATGACACATTTTTCGCGATTTTTCTCCTTTTTAGACCCCCGTTTTCCAGCCACCCGGCATCCTACCCGGCTCCGCCTGCCTTGGCCTACACAACTCTCTTTCGCCTTTCCACAACTGTGCGCGGTTCCCCCTTTCAACCATGATCCCCACAATTTTTGACCTCAAATTACCACTTCGCGAATGTCTCACTAGCGACCTTTGCCAAGGGAAATGTTCAGAGGACCCTCTCTCCCGTTCCAGACGTCCTCAGCCGCGACTGTCTCGCTCTCATAAGCTGGCCTAAAAACAGTTCTGAAAATAGCTTTCGCTCCCCCTCAGCGCCCCTGCGCAAAAGAGATACGCCCCCCGCAAATACACTCTTCGCCACAAATTGCACGGAAACACATCCAAAATCGCTCACTTTACAACATCACAACAACTTCTCCGCTTGAAAATCGGCCAGAATGTCTCCCAAACAATGCCTTATCCAAATTTCAGGTCATTCCGTGTCCATCTCGATAGTCGCCAACTTCGACTTTTCACGGCCCCCACCTCACTGCCGCAGCTCACCCTCGCCCCGCCAGGCGATGGTGGGCCGACGGACACAAATGGAACTCCTCCACCACCGAATTCGCATCTACATTATACTACGACACTTTTAGGCCCTAACACCGCCTTGCTCCACTCAAAATTTTAGTCCTTTCAACCACCCATGACACATCTTTTTCGCGATTTTCTCCTTTTTAGTCCCCCGTTTTCCAGCCACCCGGCATCCTACCCGGCTCCGCCTGCCTTGGCCTACACAACTCTCTTTCGCCTTTCCATAACTGTGCGCGGTTCCCCCTTTCAAGCAAGATCCCCAGAATTTTTGACCCCCAAAGGTACCACTTCGCGAATGTCTCACTAGCGACCTTTGCCAAGGGAAATGTTCAGAGGACCCTCTCTCCCGTTCCAGACGTCCTCAGCCGCGACTGTCTCGCTCTCATAAGCTGGCCTAAAAACAGTTCTGAAAATAGCTTTCGCTCCCCCTCAGCGCCCCTCCGCAAAAGAGATACGCCCCCCGCAAATACACTCTTCGCCACAAATTGCACGGAAACACATCCAAAATCGCTCACTTTACAACATCACAACAACTTCTCCGCTTGAAAATCGGCCAGAATGTCTCCCAAACAATGCCTTACTCAAATTTCAGTTTTTCAATTCAAATTTCTTGGTTACGATTTTCCCAATCCTTGGTCGTTTTTGGTTTTTGTTTGGTTCTACATGCATGTGATTTCTAAGTTGTTATGTTACTATTCTCCACTTGCCTATAAGTATACTGATCTGAAAATGAAGTGGTCGAGAAGAAGACTGAAAAAAATGTGTCATGGGCGGTTGAAAGGGAATAAAATTTTGAGTGGATCAAGGCCGTGTTAGGGCCTAAAAGTGTCGTAGTATAATGTAGATGCGAATTCGGTGGTGGAGGAGTTCCATTTGTTTCCGTCGGCCCACCATCGCCTGGCGGGGCGAGGGTGAGCTGCGGCTGAGGTGGGGGCCGTGAAAAGTCGAAGTTGGCGGCTATCGAGATGGACACGGAATGACCTGAAATTCGGCATTGTTTGAGAGACATTCTGGCCAATTTTCAAGCGGAGAAGTTGTTGTGATGTTGTAAAGTGAGCGATTTTGGATGTGTTTCCGTGCAATTTGTGGCGAAGAGTGTATTTGCGGGGCGTATCTCTTTGCGGAGGGGCGCTGCGCTGAGGGGGAGCGAAAGCTATTTTCAGAACTGTTTTTAGGCCAGCTAACGAGAACGAGACGATCGCGGCTGAGGACGTCTGGAACGGGCGAGAGGGTCCTCTGAACATTGCCCTTGGCAAAGGTCGCTGGTGAGAACATTCAGGTCGGAAACTTGCAGGTTCGGAGAAGCTGCAAAGTTTAATCAGAATGCAGGACGGAATTATGTAATCAAAAAGTAGCCCAGCATTCAAAAAAGCCTAACAATTTGGATTTCTTCACTCGGCTGAGTACTGAAAAATGGAAGCTTAAAAACGGGTAAATCACTAAATGCAGCTATCAAAGCTGTTATGGTGCAGAAAAATATTGATAGGAGCGTCTTTCGCTCTACAAGGGTTCGCTTGCAAGTAGAGTCATCACACTTTACCTGATTTGCTTACCTCGAACTATATAAAGTCGAATACAAATGTAATAACGCTGAGAACGATGAAAGTTTCGCAACGAACAGCTGAAAATTCGAGGTTTTCCAAAAACATCTGTCTAAATTCGCGGCGGTAGTCGGATGCTTGTCACCGCTCGGATGCTCCATGAGGAGAGGAGTTCATTGAATACTTCATGAACCCTAGCAAACATAATTTACAAATGTTATAATTCTTTGAAGAATTGGGGTTACGGAGGTCCAGTCATTGTGGGCTCTGAAAGCGTGTATAAAAATGTTCCCACAGAATGAATTGTATAGTCCTAGCTGGAATATACTTCAGAGCTTCCTATTTCCCATTTCACACATCCGTCATGGCATGTTTTACACGGGAAAATCCAAAAAATTGAAAAAATTGGGCTGAAAATTCGCTTTTTCTAGAATAAAGGCTCTCCATTTCCATAAAAGTTCATACTTCTATACACCGTTAGAATCCCCTCGTTGAGATAAATTCAAAAATGTCTTCAAAATCGAATTTAGATCACTCTGAAGCGAGTTATGACAAAGCGGCTCTTTGTGCGCGCAAAAAACGCCGCAAAACGCCGTTTTTGCAGAAAATATGCGCGGTACTGTAGGTGCACCGAGTTTGCGCCGACCTCCAATGGTGAACGCAAAGTCTCATTAGGATCCATGCCGATGTTATGTGCCTCAAGGTTGGGCGTAGTTTGTGAGCGATATAAATAGACCACAAATTCGTTATCCGACATCTTCCGTGAATCTCTAAGTAATTGCATTCCCTTCTAACAAGTCGCAAAAAGAGCTCTTATGAAAGTATCAACGCAATTTATGAAGAGCAGAAGCTTATCTGTTGAGATTAGGGAAGATTTTGTATTAAGCACCTCGGGTTTTTGACGCTCACGTGTTCAAATATTTCATCCACTCAAGAGCGACTTTAAAATACACGAACATGATTTCCATTAATCTGAGTGGCGATTCTATTTTAGGGGTATTCTAGAGCATACGCTTCACGTATTCTTTTTTCTATCTCAAGTACGCTCTGACTTTACTTCGTCGCGACCTCAACTAATTACTGACTGTTTTACCCGCATACCGACAATTTGGAAAACCGAGTTATCGTTGTTGTAGATAACTATCTAGCAGTACATATTCAATCCGTAATCGAAATTATCTAAATGCCTTCAGGGATTCCGGAAGGAGCATTTTCATTGCTTCGCGAAAAGTCGCTCAACCATCAGGGAGTTTTCAGGGTTCAGAAGAAAATCTCCGGGCTCGGGTCGAAATTTCCAGCTTAGGGTTATTTACGGTGCTGAACGAGAATCCGGGGTTCGTTTGTCGCTAGTCTTAGGGTTACTGAAAGTTACGGTATGCCTAATACCTTTTAACTGGCGTTGTCAATCTTAGTATCTCGAAAATGGACGAATAAACCACAATTTCGAGTTCGTAGTCCCGAATAAAACCCACAGATAAATGTTGAGCCAAAACTGAAATTTCGACTAAACCACCGTTTAATAGCACCGAGAAGTAATGTCGTTTCTGCGCATATCAATACTTGTTTGATTCAGAGGCTTGCCAATTACGTTGTGAGGTTATAGTGACTTCTTTACTTATGGACAATTGAAATACATTTTTCGTCATTTTGGGGAGAATGGCCACCTATATATAAGAAGAGGTACACATCCAGCATTGCATGCTTTCTGAGTTTCGCAAGGAAAGTATCGCAACAGTTGCTGCCAGCAACATTTGCTATGTTTATCCGAATGCATTGGACATTCACAAATGACAAAGGTGGTTTTCCAAAATGAAATCGGGTAATTTTGATCTTTTCGACTCGTATCGATCAGCAAGACCATCAATGTCAGACAACCTTGTGTGAAGGGCTGAGGTGGAGGCAAATTCGTGTCAGACGATCGAGTTATTGTCAAATAGTCTTAGCCAACATTGGTCAACCATCCAAGAACGTTTGAAGCATGCTGGGAAAGTTAGCAGAGCGGTATGTGTTTGTATTTAGCTGAAGAAAATGACATCACGACACTGTGAATGATGAACTAGAGGTGAAATAATGAAAATATTTCTCAGTCGTCCAATTACCATTGTTAGGGTTAGGTCTCTTCCACATAGGACGGGCAACGCATACCTGAAAATCGCTAGAATGGTCACCGGCGCTGCTTCCTTGAAGCTAGTTTAGGCCACGGGTATCCTAAATAGTTCTCAGCCATTTTCATTTCGTTTGTTCCTTCTTTTCTTGAGATAGACATTTGTTTGTTTGATCGGTAAGGTGTATGGAAGATAGGAGTATTTTTTCGCGCCAGTTTGATGTTTAGTCTGGTTTTTTTTCCTGGTTTTCTTTTATTCTCTGCAACTCTTCTCATTATTATCACACATTTTCCTTGAAGGCAGTGTACACGATTATTCTCTTCCCCGAGTTTTTTACGCAAAACAATGCGTTGGCCTCCAAGTGTTACCAAAAATACGAAGAAACGGCGAGAAACGCATTAAGTCGTATTTCAGTGACACTGTTCTATAACATGGACTAGTTGTCCGTTTGGATGAACATGTTCATGGTGGTTGCCACCGATGAAAATTGGGTTAATCGAAAATAGAAGATTCCTGTGATACTTAAAGGCAGTGGTCGCGCTCAAATATACTAGTCTCCTTCTCCACTCCAAACCCTTTCTGGGTATAGAGTAGTAGCACCTATAAGAAAAAATCGCGAAAAAAACGCTGTTCTAGACCAAATTCGAAGCCTGAATATTCTTGTCTTTGATGGTGGATGAGTACACCCCACATCATCGGCATCGATGATCTCTAATATCAAGAACATCAGCTGGCTTGAACTTGAATTTCAATCAATGAACTTTCTGATTTATGTACACATCTAGTCCAAAACATTGGTTGAAGTGCTTGCTTTCATTGTTCAACTGTTTTATTAGGTGAATTTGCATTTATTTCTTCCTCTGAGTGTCGATGATTTTTGTCTGCTTGGCATGAGACTGTGGTCTTTCTGTGCACGTGTGTACGAAGTGGAAATTTAGGGTCTTAATAACTCTAATTCTAGCCCGTTTTTCACCGCGCTACCTTCATAGTTTTTGAGCTGTTTTATATTTAAGCTGATTTTTGTAGTTTTTTCGATAACGTTTTTCATCGTGACCACTGCCTTTAAGAGGCGGCGTGATACTTAAAGGCACAGTCCAAGCTCAGAATCGTATTTCTGTTTTTTTTTTGCCTATTTCGAAAACGGTCTCACGCTGATTCCAATGATGTCCCTGGAATCGCTCAAGACCCCCTAGAGACGGATTTATGGCCCCTCAAAGATTGAGCTACGGAAGCATGGTGGACGAGTTGTCCGAGGCTCGTAACTTCCGTCATTTGCAACTGATGTATGATCTAGTTCCGCAATCGCGTTCAGTCCGCAGTCTCATTATCGCAATCGTAGAAGCGAAGCGGTTGTTTTGAGAATGATTCTAGTTGAATTTTTTGAAAACAACCGCTTCGCTTCTACGATTGTGATAATGAGGGCTGAACGCGGTTGCGGAACTGAACTATATGTGAGCCGGCCCGAATAAAGAGAGAGACTGAGAATGTAGGGAAGAACGGGACTACTGGTCGGAAACCATCGCTCATCTCGCGGTTGTTGAGCTCGAAAGATCGTAAAAGGGGCGTGCCGAAGTGGCTTCCTGGTATGGGCGCCCCAGGGTGGCTTCCCCCTATATCTAGCTTGTTCGGAGGAATTGAGAGCTCGCATTTGGCAGGGGCTTTATAAGGTGGGTCTACTTCACAATTATGTGGAAATCTCAGATTTCGTTCCTGAGCTTGGACTGTGCCTTCAAGGATTTCGTGTACTTCTGGTGCGTGTTTCTCAATTTCTACGTCATTTTGTGTCTACCCGTAGGCCACTTAATCAGTATAGCGAATAATCTCAAAATTGAAGATTATCGTGAACACTGCCTTTAAAGGCAGTGGTCGAGATAAAATATGCTTGTATTCTTTTCCCTTCTAGAACCTTTTCTGGGTTTAGAGTAGTAGGACCTATGAGGGAAATTGCGAAAAAACCGCTGTTTCGGGCCAATATTGAAGCCTGAACTTTCTTGTCTTCTTATGGTGGACGAGCCCACTCCACATCATCGGCATAGATGATCTCTAATATCAACAACATCAGCTGCCTTGGAATTGGAATTTAATCAATGAGCATAACTCATCTAGTCAAAAACATTGACTAAAGTGCTTGCTTTCATTGTTCAGTTGTTTTCATTAGGTAAATTTGCATTTATTTCTTCCTCTGAATGTCGATGATTTTTGACCGCTCGGCATGAGACTGCGATCATTTCGGTCGACGCTGTGCACGTGTGCACGAACTGGCGGGCCTTATAAACTCTAATTCTAGCCCGTTTTCCAGCGCGCTACCTTCATAGTTTTACAGCTGTTTTCAATCTGAGCTGATTTTTATAGTTTTTTCGATAACGTATTTATTCGTGACCACTGCTTTTAAGTGAGTGTAATAAACATATGCATATACATATATTACTTTCCAATCTCTTTAGTACGAGAAAATTCGGTAAGCGGATCACAGATTTCCGATTATGCGATGAAATCGAGCTGGAGAGTAGGTAAAATTACTTCTATGTATTTACCTATAGGGTGTCAGGGCTGAATAGGAGCTTTACCTTTCAAGAAAGGCAAGGTGACCTACGGAAGAACATGGGGAATAAAGACAAGGTACACTTTCAGAAACTCAACGGGTCCGATCGCAGATTTCTGTCGGGTCAACCCCTTTCCGTTCTCGCCCCTCACTTCTTCCAACTGGGACGACGTGGGGGAGAAGTGAAATTTTTCTCCCCCCCCCCCCCTATGTCGTCTCATTTGGGACTACGTGGAGGAGCAATGCTGAAGGGTCCGACCGTCAGAAATCTGGGGATGGACCCCGTTCGAGCCGCGGTCGGACCCGGCGAATGTCTGAGCAAGGGGAAGGCCACCGCCGGCCGCGTGCCCAAAACGAGCCGGGAGAGGGGACTGTCCGCCTATATGGTCCTTAGGGGCGGGGCAACATCTATGATCCCCGTACCAGATTTAGTCCTAGTGAGTGGAGGCACGACCACTGCGGCCGGTCGTGCGGCGTTGGCGGCATCGACGGACAACGGGGTTTTGGTGGCGCGCGGAGATCTATATACCAAGTTCATTCACAAGACTGAAATGATTACGTGGACGCTACCTGACAAACAGTTTCAGGTTTTGATGTTTTTTTGGAATGCTTTAATGACATTTATTAAAACATTCCAAAAACAGCAAAATTACATCTTCCAAGGCCTCAGCTTAAAGTCCGGTCAAATTACCGAAATTCGGGTTAGATAGATTGGGCTGGCCTAGCTGAACATCGTCTGAACGTATCACAAACTCTGAGTCCTCGCTTCTCTTGCTTCTCTAGGAAACAACCACCAAATCAGGGATTACGGTATTCACAGCATGATAATCTTTGGCAGAATGACCGATATTTACACTGCAATTTTGAAGAATGCGTGGACGATGGCTTAAATATGGACGAATGGCAAATTTTTCTGGCTTTGACACAGCGGTTTACAGAAGTGACTGGAATATCTTGAAGAAGACCGGTTTTTACGCTGTTTTCGCATATTCCTCGCGACTACAATGCCGCCCGCGACTTCGGGAAAAACGACGTTTTCGGCGCTTTTTCCCGCACCAAAGCGCCGCTTTCTCATAACTTCGTTCAAGGTGGTCCGTTTGGGTTGCCAGGAGCTTATTTAGAATCAGCATCGGGAGCTCTTCATTTTGAGCTCACATATGTCTCACCCGGCAAACAGGGCATATAGGGTTAACAGAGTCAATCGAGTGTACGAAATCTGAAGCTAGATGTCAAATTGGTGTGAATATTTGACTTCATATCAACCGTGCAGATCAGGGACGAGTTATATACAAGTATGCTAGACCAATTTATGGAGGTGGCGGAAGTAAAAATAATGATTTTTAACCATTTCGACGCCCCAGCAGACACAGTCATCGTATGTCGCTAGGCCTCAAAATGCCCACTATCATAACAACGCCCAGTAGAGACTCCTTTGGAACAGAAACAACCTGTCTGGAAACACTTCCCGCCAAGCACTACCCAGTGAAATTCTCTTTGAAGAACGGCCCCCGACCACTGACGTCCCGTTCTGGGCTCAAACGAGACTAATTAACTTGAGATTTGGCCTACGACTTCTTTTTGTGATCCTCTTTCAAATAGACAGCAGCCCAATCCGGAATAAATGATTTTTCATCACCCTTTCATGTGCCAAGTCCATTCTCCTTTCGAACGGGACCATAGACGTCCCGTTCTCGGCTCAAACGGGACCGATCGACCTGAGACTCGGACCACAACTTTACTTTCTGCTCAGTTTTTTTTTGCGACAGCGCAATCCGGGAAACATGATTTTTTACCTCTTTGGAATGTGATAAAACAGCGTTTTTTCCTAGTGCGACGCCCCGCCAAGCACAGTAATCGTACCTTGCTCGGGCTTAAAATCCCCGCAATCACAACTACGCTCAGTGAGAACTCTTTCAGAACAGAAACAACTGTCTGGAGGTATTTCCCGCCTAGCGCCACCACGGTGATGTGGGCTTCGAAAAACGACCCCAAAACCTTTCTATCCGGTAATGTCTTATCCATTTCTCGAGTGGAACCGCCCTCATACCAAACTTTATTTTTTCGACTTTGGTACCCGGCACTGCGAAGCGATGCGGTCAAACAGGTGGCATCGAGATCAAAATTTCAAGCTTCTCTAGCTGCTGTTTCCAACTGATTGCTTGTTTCTGGGAACACGTTTAGTTCAATCTGGAGCGTGATGCCAATCTAAAATTCCTATCTCGACGACTTTCTTTTGCGGCTACGGCCCTCTTTCAGTCCATAATATTTCGACGACCCTGCAAGATTTTTTCTCACGAAAAAAATGCTTCTTAAAATACATAATTTTGGAAACTTACTCGGATTTCAGCGTCACACGCGATTCAAGAATCGAATTTATATTGTAGGAAGCTGCCGTACTCGCTACTCAATTATTATCACCCCCCTATCAAACTTTGGTTTTTCGATTTCCGAGACCCGCTATGACCAGCCAAGGCACTGAGACAGTGTTACGCCGAGAGAACGAGCGCCCTCGCTGTTCCTAGCTCCCAAACGGCTTTGAACGGACGCTTACCAACGCCCCGCTCTCGTGGAGTTTCAACTATGATCCTCAGTACGACTTGGCGGCCCTTCTCGTCTCGCGGTGAAGGCAGGGCAGATATGCAGAGCGCAGAGAAGATAATGAGCAGACCGAGAGCACGCCAGCATGCCGCCTCACTTACCGATTCGTCATAGCGAGGCACAGGGAGTGTGAGAGGCAAGTTGAATCGTGCGGCCCGATTTGGCATTGAATTTTGAAACCACAAGGAGCCACTTACCGGCGGCTCTGTCGACGGTCTCCGAAAACCTTGGATTGAACACATGTAAAATTCCGAAACTATTCGGAAAAATGTCCACCATACGTAAACTTCATCTGAAAAAGGTTTAGGATCACTAAATATCCTTGAACTGTATACAATTACTCTTAAATTCAATTAGGCATCTTTCATAGTCCTCACCGCAAGCGCGGCACACGCGTGACGCCCGGGAGGGACGGTGGACTATGAAAGCTCTTACCGCGCGGGACGCGCGTTAAGAAGTTTTATAGTCCATCAGCACCGCCATAGCGGCGCCGCTCAAACCGCCGTGGCGGTTTTACCGTTTCGATCAATAATTGCTTCTCGATTTGAGTCCACTCCAACATAAATAATTCTGGAACTATCCTGCGCCACCGCATACACAAATGCAAGCCAGGAATTTCCGTACAAGTCCCAGGTGAGGCCCGACTTTTACCCGCACCGCCATGGTGGTGCCGCTGAAGATTTCATAGTGACTTTCCGCTCGTCCCACGCGTGCCGCGCGGTGAAAAGTTTCATAGTCCACCGCTCGTCCTGCGCGTCACGCGCGTGCCGCGCTTGCGGCGAGGACTATGAAAGATGCCTTAGTACGCACCATGCTAACACATGCATCAGTGTTATATATTGCATTCAAGTTTACTCGGGTAAAAATGAAGTACCGCGCTCGAAATCAACTCCACTGTGTTGTATTACGTGTGCTTGTCAAGCGCGCTGCGGTTTGAATGGCTGGTCGGCCGGCTGCCAGGCGAGAAGTGAGAGACGCTATACGCAGGTTGCGGAATTTTGCGGAAATGAGTTATCGAGGTGAGACGTAGGCGAGAAGCCCGTATCCCAGGTCGAGCCAGGGATGTGCGGCAAGCGATTTTGAGATTTCGGCAAACGGCAACCAGGGGCGGCATGCACGTACGCGGCGGGTTACGTTGGGGTTAAGCAGGGTTTGAAGCGTCGGCGCGTTTGATGATAGCGGCGCGAGGGCTGAAAGGGGGTTAGGCTAGCACTGAAAAATCTTTCCCTCGCAAACCCTACCTGGGAGGGTGGGGCAGCCGAAACCCCATTGAGACCCCAACTATTGATTATCTCCAGCAGTCGCACAGCAATCTTGAAACACGCCGACGCCTCGAAACCTGCCTAACCCCAACCTAACCCGCCGCGTACGTGCATGCCGCCCCAGCAAGAAAATCCCAAAAACGACCGGCAAACGGCAAAAAAACCTCATCCCTTAGATTGACTCAAAAGTTTTTTCATATGTGTCGCTCTACTTTTTTTCTTTTTTTCCCATACTTATGTCAACATTCTAATAATTCCAATGCAAGGGAATAGTTCCAACTCAAGGCATCAGGTGGACAGAGAAAAAGGTATGCGGGACCCTTTGGAAATCAAAGAAATCGCCGCTGCGGCTTCGCGATAAAGCTGTTTAAGCTTCCACAGGCACCGAAGCGGCACTATCGCAGAGTCGCAGCGGCAGTATCATAATAGCCCCGCGATAACGTCGCTGCGGCTCTGCAGTAGTGCCCTGCGGCTGTGCGATCGGTAGCGTGCTAACAAAGGCAGCACCGACTGCGAGTAACTTATGTGAAATGACCCATAATACAACTGGGTGAGCCTACGAACGACAATAGATACACACCGGATTTGCATACGTCCTCTGTCTGATAGGGACGGAGGCTAGCCCCGTTATTTCGACCTAGGAAAGACGGGATGTTCCTCAATCCTGGACTATTGAGCTGACGAAAATCTCGTTCTACCACACAGAACAATGCATCGTAGTCGTCGCGGGGTCGCTGATGCATCCTCTCGGGACCCGGCAACGTAACGTGTGTTGTCGACCCTCAAGAGTCTCCACGGCACACTAATCATCACGGAGCCGCTGCGGTACTACTATGGGACTATCGCGGAACAGTCGAGGGTCGCGGTACCTTCCTGGCACGGCCGCGGCAAACTTCCTCAGAGTTCCTGCCTACGCGTGTCACACGAAAGCTTTCTGCTTCTTCTAGCTACACCGGAATCTGTTAGAAATAGTGAGTCAGGTGGCTTCCTCTTAACCTTCTCCCTGCTCTGTGGTGAGGGAACGGTTGAGGGGATAGCAGTGTACCGTAAAAGGTAGTCTCAATCAGCAATAGTTCAGTACTGTCGCATCGAAGCTCGAGATGGCCCAACCACAACGCTGGTCAAGAATCACGCCGGTTTTTAAAGGTTCAATAGCGCAAAACTTCGAATATTGGCATGCATCTGTAGCTTTTCCCTGTTTTCACACGGATAAGATAGGCATTTGATACGTATTAGCTCTCGTACCCCAGCGGGGGAGGTATGCATACGGCCCCTGGGGCACTTTTAGTGGGTACTCGATTTTGACCACCGCCAGCAGCGAGCGGTCGCTTTCTCATCAAGGCATCCTTATGACATGTTAGATTTCTCCAAGGCCCACCGCTCCGCTGCTAGTGATAATCGAAAGCTACCTTGTGACATCAGTTTCAGGTTTTTAGACTCTGCGTCCCTACCATAAAAAAAGCTTTATTTCTACAACATAACCGAATCTCGTTTGATTAATCACGTGTTACTCGCCAGCATCAGACACCGTATAAAAAGCGTTTCTTCCGTGGAATGCCCTTTAACACAATCTTAGAAAAATGAATGAAAAAGTGTGCGCGAAGAAAGACACTGCTCCCTTTGCGATACGTGTCTCGGGGATGCACGGCTAATTAAATGACGTATGCCCAATTGCATTTGAATTATATTCCATCATTACTACACATGATCCGTTTCACCTTCTTTTCTATCAGGATCGATTTCGTTTCGAATTGTAAGTTCTTTGAACAATGTGCACTCGAAATATAAGCCAATGCTCTCATTAAAGTCAGCATACATACGTCATGAGTTCCGCTCGCGAGCTTTTCGCAGAAGGGCAATTCACAATTTCTAGTTTTGCTCCTTGTACCTGTGTCTTCGTTCTTCTGATAGAAACTCTCTGGTACCGCCTGGACCGAACCTAGGTTGTTGGCACAGAATAGAAACGCACAGACTGCATTTTGATTTGTGTTTGTAGGATTCCACAGCCCAAAGTACACACTTGTACGTACTTTCAACTTTTCAACTTCATCTCTCTGCTTAGGCCCCGTCATAGTCGGTCGAAAACCGGACTGCGCCTCTCCCGCCCCGAGTGATCCTAAGCCGCCCTCTCCCGTTCTTTGTGATCCAGCGTCGTCCTTCTCAGGCAAACTCAAATGTCGTCAGCAGGTTTCTGAGGTGTCGTCACAGAGCACATCAGCTGAGGACACCAAAAAAGGCTGGTTTCGGCGCGAGAGAACCTGGTATCACGCCGAAAGGTCCAGCTGTAGACCTCCTAGCGCCGGATTAGGAGACGGCGGCTTGACCTAACAGAAGCCCCGAAAGGTTCAGCTGTCGACCTGCTACCGCCGGAATTATGGATTTTGCTGTAGGCATCCTATCGTCGATTTTTTATTAACAGGGTGGCCTATTCGGAGAATTAGACTAGGGGGCGATCTCAAGATAGCTAGGCGTACGACTCGGCTCTATTGCTTTAGTATTTTTGGATCGTTCTAATCATTAGCTCGTTAGGAAAGAAGAGCATGCAAAGAGTTCTGAAAATTTCCTTGTCCGCATGTGATTTTCCGACAAATGTGGGCTACTATTTGAAAGCTCAACTCGTCCTCTATCTAACTGCGTTCTAGCAGACCGAAAAACTGGACCCTGTCTGTATTTTACATCGAAGTGTAGACGAGGCTCTGGACACCGGTACATTTTGAACGCCCCTCGTTCTCTTATTGCCATCCATCAGGCCTGCATGAGACCATGGAACATTCGGGATGTGTGAGGGCTGGATTATGGTATTGGAACGGGTTTATTGAATTTCTCCAATGTTACGGAATCCGGTTTTTTTTTTGGAGGTCCAATCCCATCTGTGGTCCATTCTTTTCGAAAACTACTGAAAACTGTAAAAATCGAACTTCTAAAGCAAATACTGATAATTAACAAAATGAGTATAGTAACATAAGGTAATGCGCATAATGATCAATCCTAAACTTTGTTAGGCTGAAGTCGTTCGATAATGAAAATACATATTATGGAAATTGCATTTTCAGAAATTTCAATAAATCGAAATTTGCTAAGTTGAGAAGGAAATCAGGGAGTCTGTTTTGCTGCTATAATTCGGCCCTCTATTACTTAAAATGTTACATGATCTTAAACAGCCCTGATAGATAGAAAGGTAGAACATAGTGTTTCGAAAAATTTTTGGTACCTGAAACCTCCGAAGGTCGAGTTCTTTGGTTAGCGAAATTAGACAGAGGTTGCGTTACGCTTAGTATATCATATTTGCTCGAAAGTTACATACGAACAAGAACAAACTCGCAGACCTACCCTGTCCGAAATTCCGCAGATCACACGATCTGGCTTGCGTTAGAGGCGCGGGGCCGCGCTGCGAGGCGTTCGATCCAGCCGCGTGGCGTCTGAGCGATAATTTCGAAAGAACTCTTTGAAACCTGTTTGGTCCGTCCTGACGATTTTCATTCCGCTCCGGAGCCACTCGGCCGCATCAGAAGACATGCAGTTCGGCCGCTTGCTCCTAACACAAATCAGCCTCTGGCGCTCTGATGAGTTGGAAGCAGAGAGCACATGCAGCACATGCACTGAAAAATCAGCGCTGGGCCAAAAGACACGCACTGCTGCCGCGCGCCTCTAAAGCAAGCCTGGCCTGCGGAATCTTGATCATTGTGTACATTTAGTGCGGGATTTCATAACGATCTGATAATATTGCAATAGTCTCCATGTTCGAATTTCCTGAAACTTGTCCATTCCATTATGTTTCTTTTTTTCTGCGCCACACGTTTAGGCCATTTCGCCGCCTTCGTAGGCCGCGCTTCTGCACTTTCTTCTTGAATGTTGTGGCCCCACATTGGGATCAGGGGTGTGCGGAATTTTCTGCTTTCTGTTTTCTGTCCATTTTTGGCCATTTTTTCTGTTTTCTGTGAAAATAGGCAAAAGTTGGACAGAAAAAAACTTGAACGGCGAATTGCAGCAGGACTGCCCAAAAAAAAGTGGCAGACTTCATCGAAGCTGAGCCAATAGTTCACCTACATAGGCTCTCTGCAGTTCCCTCACGGTAGACACTTTTATCTCGCTGTTGTGGTTATCCATTAGGGCGCGTGTGGCGAGGTGGGAGGAACCGCTGTTGTTCGCTGCACAC
This sequence comes from Aplectana chamaeleonis, assembly GCA_029168955.1. Taxonomy (NCBI): domain Eukaryota; kingdom Metazoa; phylum Nematoda; class Chromadorea; order Rhabditida; family Cosmocercidae; genus Aplectana; species Aplectana chamaeleonis. The sequence goes on along the minus strand of JAPDOI010001169.1, from coordinate 16,553 downwards.
CGTCGGGTTCGATCTTAGCCGAGGTAATTCAAACCAACTATCTGTCCGTGGTCTTTTTATTGATAGAAGATTTATGGAGGGAGATGAAGGCACTCATTGGGAAGTCGGCTGGCCCCCCGCAAGCCACTATGTAAGTAGGCGCGAGAACAATTCGAGCCTCTACGAATACGACGCTGAATGCTCTGCGCATCCCAATAGGGGATCCAGGAAGCCGATTCCTTATCTTCATCTTATAGTGAAAACCCTTAGCCAGATGTTTACCGTTAACGAATCCCTCAGATGGTACGCGACACAGTCGAATGACGCGAAAAACTGCAATGTTACTGTATACTAACCATAATAGGCGTCTAATACTGCTTAACGCCCACTATTCATACCCGCACTGGAACGTCACTTGAGAATGAATAATTTCTACACGTGTGCAGAGACTGGGAGGAACGGACTCGCCACAGCCTGAAACCCGTACGGCAGAAGAAGAAATAAGATACGTCAATATTATTTACTATACTTGGGACTCAGTCGAATAATAAAAAACCAAACCTTTCTAGCCGCCTTGCGGCTGGAGCGATTGAATGATTTAAATATTCTAGTGCGTGAATATCAGATTCATTTCTAGGTTCAATTTTAGGATTAGGTAATTTCAATTTCTAATACTCCGACAAATCGGTTCATTCAGGAATTAATTGAATTTTGGATTTATTTTTCGAGCATTCGATCCTTTCGAAAATTCAAACTTCGGTTTTCCAAAAATTCGGTTTACTAGGAGAACTGAGAAACTTGATATTTTTGAATAATGCAATTTTGAATCACGCTTTTTGAATATTCGGCCACTAAAAAATCTGCAAAAAAATGTTCATGATTTATTCGGGAAGAATTCGAAAAATCGAATTTTAATTGGAATAATCGTTTGAATTTTCAGATATTGATTCGAATTGAATGGAGGACAGGTTGTCCAATAGAATATAGTCAACCATTCTTGAAAAATTCGAGAGGCCTTGTCCAAATTTATTCACTCAGTCCAAGTCTTCGGAAACTCGTAATTCGAAACATTCATTCGGTGACCTGGAAAATACCTCATTCCAATAAATTCTTCCATTCGGTAATTTCAAAAAATCTATAGCTGAAAAATTCATCCGCCCGAAAATTTTCAAAAGTGATTCTTCAAATTATTCATTCATTTGGGGTGTTTTAAAAATACGATATTCGGATCATTGATTCATTGATTCATTCAAAACCTAGGGTCGAATGCCGATATCTGTTAACTACAACTTTAATTTCGGACCTAATATGGAATTAGGTTTTCTCGTATATGATCTTTATAAAGTTTCCCAATGAATTAAAAACTAGGTGAAAAACATGCGGATAAATTCTAATGAATGAATAAATGCGCAAACATACCCCGTTTTCAGTTCGAATGTGTGAGAGAATTCGTACGAATATTCCAACAATCGGACATTTTAGCTGCCCGAAAACACTACATATTTTTGATCTCGCGAATAAACTGTGTACAAAGAGCCGAAAATGTAAGAAACACCGAGTAAGTCGAGAAACAGAATTCTTAAATCACGTCAGAATCGAACTGAAAAAATGTTTAAGACGTCCAAATACATCTACATACTGGCAAATAGAAATCCAAAGAATAATACAATTTCGAAACACTTGAAGAATTCTCAGAACATCACTCCAGCAATGATTCCATGCAACCTGAAGTCTAAAGTCCCAGAGGCCACGTGCTTCACGAATAAAAGACAAGGAAATGAAGACAAAAGTAGATTCTTCAATCGTTCAACCGACTGAATATTTCGTCAAGCATTGGAGATTCGGGCAATCAATGTTCACCGGCGATAGGATGTGTTGCCTTAACCGCCTGCCGTGAACCTACTATCGGCAGGTCGATAGCAGGTCGATAACAGGTCCATGTTTTGCTCCCGAAAAAACCTGCCATCACCCGGTTGCTTGAGAAAGGGGCGAGTCAACCTGCTGTCGACATTTGAGTTTGCCTGAGTTAGGATTTCGGCTGAGTGCAAATCGATTAGGCGGGCGCAATCGAGCACACTGCGGACGGCGCTGTCCGGCCCCAACGGGGGGATTATCCACCTAAATGAGCAATGCATTGCATACGTATCGGTCGGGACGGACTCGGACGGGACAGGACGCAGCGGGAGGGTGCACTCCGGAGCCGAATGCAACAACAGGCTGGGTTGGGGCAGGTTCAATGCAGCCCGCGCCTTTGAAGATGTCCGTAAATCGCGAAATCAATCGTGCTCCTGCTGCTCCAACTAGGAGGCTGGGGCAGCTAGAGTAGCGAAAAACACTGCTAAGGCACGATTGATTAGATGATCTACTGCCCTCGCACTGCGACCGTCAAAGATGCCGACTTTCCTGCCCCTGCCCCAACCCGGCGCGATGTTGCATCCGGCCCCTGGACTCATCGGGGGGATTTTTTCCACCTGCGAACCAATGCATTGCATACGTATCGACCGGGGTGGCTGCAGCTGATCGGCCGACTGTGACGGGAATTTCACAGGCTCGTTTCCATTGCATGCCGATTCCGAAATGGAATTTGTAGCCTTTAGATTTTTTATCGCACTGGACGATTTTTATGTCGCAATTATCTGTAATAGTGACGTGGTAAGACAGAAAAAAAACCTCTGCTGCCTCAATCGTTTGCATGAGAATTAGTTATAGAAAGGTTTTGTGTAGAACGTTGTTTATTCAGATATGCTTCTTTTGACGATGAAACGGAGGGACCATAGAAACGTTTTGGTTCATTTTCTTATCTAGTCTCTGCAAGAATGATTTTCACTTTTTCAAAGGGGCTCGAATCCTGTAGGTCGGGCAGTGTATTTATTTGACCATAGGTCCTAAGCTCCAACACGATGACTCATAGACTATATTACAACAACGCTGCTACGGGAACAGGGTGGCGGACGTTCTGTCCCAAGGGGGGCGGAGCCTAAGCGAGGTGTGAATTACGGGAGTCGTCGACTCGGACTAATTACCGCACTTTTCTCACTGATAGGGCCAGACTGTTATACGAGACGCTATCCAACAAGGCAAACACAGTTTTAGAGCAAAACATTTATCAAAGTACCATATATCAGAGCAACTACAAATTATTAATACTATCGAATTATTGTTACTATTATTATTATCATTCCTAATAAAAATTCTTTAATTCAACATCGTTATGCGAAAATCTCTGAAAATAAAAGATACCTTTATCTAAACATTTCTTCCAAGTTTTCTACACTCAACGCATCGATAAATCTCAGCGGGAACGGTCTTCCTCTTGAAATCGAATGCATAGCAAAGGGGTGAATTGGGTAGTCCATATATGAGCACCGAATTCTTCCCATACTTGCTGGCTTTCGGCATTGCATAGTAGCGAGGTACTGGAGGTGCCTGCGGCTCTTCGTCGACAAGTTCGACTAGTGAAGAAATGTTGAACGGCTGCGAGGACGTGTTCGAGTACATGGTGTAGTAAATTCTTTATTTGCTTTATTCCTGTTGGGTTGACCTCTGAGGTAAAAGTGTCGTTGCGTGCTAGTGTCAAAGATATCCTTCGGGTGTCTTTGAGCGTTGTGTGATGTTAGTGTTAACGATCTTCCTTTGGCAATTTGTGCCTTTCTGTGATGACCGATGTCGAACCTCCCATACACGTAATGTTAGAGGGCTTTCACATCTTAATTCAGAATTGAGTGAAAAGCAGGGTTTTAGAAGCATTCATCTGCAAAATATTGAGAAGTCCAAGTCGAATTTATTCTACAATTCGAGAATTTCAAAACGTCATCATTCGAAATCATTCAGTCATTAAAGGCAGTGTTCACGATAAAAAATGTGCTTCAGTTTTCACTAGGAATGGGTAGTGGAGGGGCACACTGTAACGTTGACGTCGAAAAGAAGCATGAAAACGAGCCGGGAAGAGTTCTAAAAGAGACCGAAGTTGCCACTCTGAGCGCAAGGCAAACCCCAAAAGCGCAACACACGCCCACCGACGTGAACAAATGAATGCTCGAGATCGTGAGATGAGCGATGATTTCCAATCATTAGCCTTGTTCTTCCCTTCACTCTCAACTTCTCTCTTTACTCAGGTCAGCTCACATACATCGACTGCAAAAGACGGAAGTTACAAGCCTCGGATAACTCGTCCACCATGCTTCCCTAGCTCAATTTTTGAGGGACCATAACTCCGTTCTCAAAAGGTCTTGTACGACTACAAAGACAGAATTGGAATCAGCATGGGACCGTTTTCAAGATAGGCGGGGAAACAGAAAAACGATTTTTATCGTGAACACTGCCTTTAAAAAAATCTAAACAGAGTAATTTCTCTATTAGAAGAACCCGTCCATTTGAAATACAAAAAAAAGGAGAAGATTGAGCAATAGGAGTAAACCCTCTTTCCAAAGTACACCTCTACTACCACATTTCGGAGAAGGATGGGGAATAAACATTTTGATTGCATACAAGGCTCAGAAGAAGATGATAATATTTATTAGTAGAAAAACAATCACTCAATCTAGCTTGGTGATGGTTGATCGCGAATTTCATAGTTTGGTTGTGAAAATGTCCACTGTATTTCCACTATGGGGTTTTCGAAAAATGAGGCTGAAATATAGAAGTACACCTGTATTGGAAGTACACCCAAAAACTAGATCTGAAAAATAGAAGTACATGCATCTCTCTAAAAAATATGGTAGGTTTTTTGATTTACCCATCGATTCGAGATGTTCTGAAAATGCGGTATTATAATTATTGAATCATTCCGTACTGAAGTCGAATGCCCATGTCTGTATGTCACTTCTCGTATTAATTAATAATAATATTATAAACACTAATCATCAGATTAAGTTTTTCCAACAATCCTACTATGCACTGCTTCAACACGAAGTATTATTTAATTCGCTCAAAATGATCTTTCGTTAGAGTATTAGCGTCTCCTATGACAATGTTTTGCCCTAGCAGTGAGTAAAGCGCGGTAATTAGTCCGAGTCGACGACTCCCGTAATTCACACCTCGCTTGCTCATCACCGTTGGGTTGCTTAGCGGACTGCAGGAAGGAGAATCGTTTGGAACAAGCATAAATGATCCCGTAGAACGACTGGGGAAGTAACACCATTTTCTCATGTTTCCCGAACCCAACACCCTTTCTTCATTGGTTGACCAGATGCTAACTTGCCGAGTCTTCCTACTTTAACGGTTTTCTTTCTATAGAAAGGTTTGCCAACATGGAATCGGGAGCGCCCTGAAAGTTGGCCTACCCCTCCCCCCCCCATTCCTGACCCTGTTTATGAAGTGTGGCTGTGAGTTTGTACGCCTTGAAGTCATTCAATCCGATGTTGACAGTGATGAGGGACGATCTCGGGTATCATTTTCTGCGACATTAACCCACTTGCAGTCATTTTTGAAATGGTTAGGGCTGCTCAGATGTTGGGTTTTGCACAACCTGATTTCCAGCGAGAACGATACGCGGAAACTAGTACATGACGACTCTTGCATGCCGAATAATCCGGTGTTAGGGGCAGTACTCATCAGAAGAGGACTTGTCCCATCGTTTGCAGTTTGAAACATCAGGCTGATCTATTCGAGAGAAGTGGTTCCCAGTGGAGTTCGAATTGAAAAATAAAGGATAATTCTTCCTTCGATGTGTGCAGCGCTTACAACCCCGAATAGTCGTGAATTTCGTGACGATTCAGACTCCTTTCTCCATGGATTTCTAACCCGAAAAAGATTATCTGCCTCGCGTCCCTTACAATCATTTTGTTGGTGCGTCGTGATGTCAGCCATCGTTCATCTATTCGGCTGACTGCAGCTCTTCCTCTGCTAACTTTTTATTTGGGAGTTAAACAGCAATTCATCAATTCGTTGGCTTTCGCATGGCTCTGCTCTTGCCCTTATGTTAGCCTTTTCGCGCTTCATTTTTGGATTTTGGATCTCCCCGTATAATCAATATCAGGACTGCAGTCGGTTTTTCAGTGGCAAGAATCGCTAATTCTAGTGAAACTCATTCACCTTCACAGCTCAAACATTCTGGTCTCTGATTGTTTTGCTTTTATAAATGTGTTCACAGAGATGTTCTTTATGAACAATGTTGGAACGCTGAACTGAAAAGAAATTGGCTTGTTGGCACCACAGGAGTATTTTCCCTTTCAGCCATAGGCCTCCATCCTCAACACATTATACCCGTTAAATAGGTTACTCTCCCGTTGTTTCTTCCCCACCCCCGTCAAAACGGAATGGACCCCCATGGCTTTCAAAATCTCATAATTAGTTGCTTAAAACACTTCATAACAAGTGTTCACCCAAACCCTAGGGAAGAGAAAAGAAGAAGAAAATAGTAGATAGATACATCTGCAGTCGGCTGTTTTCCGCTGGGTGAAACTTGTTCAAAAACTCCCGAGGCGATGGCCGCTTGAAAGGTATAATACCGCGTCTACATATTGAAGGGAAAAAATGAGCGAATTTGCCAAGGTGGGCCAATAAAGCGCTTTTCTACCAGAGCTCGCTTCAAAGTACTCCGTTTCGAATTTTCAAAACCTCGTGATGTTCATCATGTCGTGCTCCAATCAATCATGTTAAAATTTTCACAAAAATCAGGAGAAGCTAAATTTTTTGAAGTGAAATATATCTTTATTTGACAATTCTAGAGATCGCGTACGGTCGCTTTTGGCCGAACAGGCTCGCCATCTTGTGATATCATTATCAACTGCGTACTTAACTCCATAATAAAAAAGGGTTTCCACTTGAAAATTCCAAACTTATTACATAAGGTTGAATAGATTGTGGCACGGTGACCATTTTGGTTCTTCCAATATTTAAAACAGAGCACTTTGGGCAAACTGTGATCAAAACCAATACCAAGTTACCCAAGTTAATTACCCAAGTTTGAGAACTTATTCACTTCTAAAGTGCACAGAAATGTCTGAGGAAGACCCGCTGATCAACGGTGTGCCTCTTTCAACCCTGCGTGTTATCGACTTGAAGGATGAGTTGGATAAACATGGACTGTCGAAGCTTGGCAATAAGTCTGTGCTCACGGAACGCTTGAAAGCGCATATATGCGAAAACGAAATGGAAAACAGCAATGAGGACGCCGCTGAGGTGAAGTCTCCTGAAAAAGTGGGATCACCTGAAAATCCTGCCGTCGCTGCATATTTGGCACGACAATCTGAAACGTTAGAGGTCCAGAAGCGAGATGCAGATCGCGTTCGGAGTGCGGCTGGTGCAGAGGAGGGCGAGGAAGATGAGGAAGAGGCGGAAGATGAATCAACGAATGACAGTGAGAAGATGAAGTATGATTCGTCATCACACCAGAAGGAAAATATCGAGGAACTGTCATCGCAAAGGAAGTCGAGTCGCAGACAGCGTGGCGATTCTCAGTCTCAGAAAAGGGAGGGAGAGGAAGAAGCTGGTGAGAAGGTGTCAAAGGATGCTGAGAGGGCAGACAGCAACTCGTCCTCTCAACGAAGGGAAAATTCCGAGGAAGCGTCATCACACGGAAGAGCGAGTCGAAAACAGCGAGACGATTCTCAGTCTAGGAGAAGGGAAGAAGAGCGTAGAAGAGAGGCAATGGAAGTGGTTGTTGAAGAAATACCAATGCCAGAACCCAGAGGTAGAAAGGAGGATAGGTCACCAACGCAGCAGAAGGATATTGTCGAAGAAGCGCAATCGGCGAGAAAATCTGACAGACGGCAGCGCGATAGGTCTCCGTCTCAGAATAAGGAGGATGAGCAGAAAGAGAAAGATGAAGGGCTAAGTGAAGCCGTGCGAAAGGAGAAGGAAGACGAAGAAGTGCCTTCGAGAAGTGAGGAGTCGGCAAGAGAACCGTCTCCAAGTCCTGAGAACAATGCTAACTCGCCTGTTGAGAAAATGTCTCCAAGAGGTGAATCTTCACCGACGAAGGAGCCACCTCTAAGCCCTGAGCGTGAAGTTGATGAGATCAACGATGAAACGAGTCAGAGTCCGAAGGATCACGCTGAGGCTGAAGAAGACAAGCGGTCAGAGGATGGTGAGAGCACACAGCACTCGCAAGAAAGTATGGAGGTGAAGGAGAAGAAGAAAATAACAGCGAAGGAGGCGAGAGAGGCAGATCGGGAAAAGGACCGAGAGGGTTCGTCGAAAGGAAAAGGTACGGATGGGGATCGCCAGCAGGCGGACAAGTTGAAGAATGCCATTGATGCGTTGATGAATGCGAAGAAGGTTCCTCAGTGCTTGAAGAATGTGATTGTGAAATTACGAATCAACTTGGTGCGGTTATGGACGAAAACAAGAGGCTGCGTGCAGAAAATGCGTGTATTCCGGAATTACGGCAAGAGAATTCGTTTTTACATGAGAAGATTGTTGACTTAGAGAATCAGTTGGCGAATTCCAAACAAATCGCTGTGAAGAATGATTTTGCTCCTAGTAATCATCCTCCTTCGCATGATGCTGATCAATTTCACGAGTGTGAACGTCTTCGATCTTTTGTTTTGAGTGGTATTCCCGAGTCTCATTCTCCTGATTTGTTGGAAAGTTTGAATGATGATTTTGATTCTGTGATGGAAATTCTGTCATTTTAAATGTTGGTGCATTTCCTGTCTCGGTGTTTAGGCTAGGTAAGCCCATTTCGGGCGGAAATCGTTTGCTCAAGGTTGTGATGCCTTCCACTTTTTTCCAGAAATCAGCGTTACGACGAGCTAGCAGTCTTCGGTCTTACTCGGTTAAAGGTGTATTCCTAAGGGAATCACTCAGCAAAAGCGAGTTAGAGCGAAGAAAGCAGCAAAGAGCGGTGGGAAATAGCAGGGTCACGGGTTTCGCGGATGTGGTTCTAACCTCACAAAATCGGGAGGAAACCCCAACCGTTACGCCGAGTGTCAATGTTGCTTCGCCATCGCCATCTTGCAGTAGTCATTTAAACTTGTAAGAACTCCTCGGTGTATTGGCTCATTCATTTCTTGCTTCTATTCAAATGTTAGGTCAATTCCTAAGAATGCCAAGTATATTGAGCATATGCTGGGAAAAATATGGTATTTATATTTTTACTGAGACTTGGCTGAAGCAAAAGCATTCCATCGCTTCTTTACTCGGCATTCTTAGTTCTGATTATGTCACAATTCGGTGTGATAGGTTCAAAAAAGAGGGAGGAGGTGTGGCAATCCTGCTGAAAAAAGAGCTCTCGTATGACAAATTTTTTTCAGAAAGTGTCGAAAAAGGATACGAAATTCTTGCTGTTGATGTTTTCAGTGCCACGTGCTCGCTAAGAATTTTAGCTGTTTATCGAGCTCCATGCTGCACTTCCTTTGCTAACGAACAGCTTATCAAAGCTCTGGGTGATCTCTCGGCTTGTGATAAGGAAGTTCTTATTACCGGTGATTTCAATATGCCCGAAATAGATTGGGACAACGTCAGGTCTTCGCATTCGACCTTTCTAGATTTTGTGCGCTGTCATGGTTTCATCCAATTTGTAAAAAGTCCCACTAGAGGAGCTAATTTGCTCGATCTCGTGTTAGGAGTTGACCACAATTTGGTATTGGATCTGCAGATATTGCCTCCGGTAGGGAGCAGTGATCATACCAGCATATCATTCAAAGTTATGATACCGTTTGATGAACCGCCATTGACGTATAAGAGGCTTTACTCCAAGGGAAATTATGTCGAGATTTGTAATTATTTGAGTACAGTTTTGTGGACAGAATCCCTTGAAATGAACGATTCAGTAGACAGTAAATTCGAGATGTTCTTGAACATTTTACATCACGTAATTGACTTATTTATTCCTTGGGGCAAGGTGGTGGCAACACGGTCTTCCTTGCCTGGATACCTGCAGAATATGTTTGATCATCGCTCCTGCCTGTTTCGCACCGCATACGAGTCTAACTCTCCTTCAGACTGGAAGTCATTTAAAGATTTTTCGGAACGTTTCACTAAAAAGCTGGAGAAGTATAATAGTAACTTAGAAAAACATGTTATTGATTCAGGCCAAAAACAAAGTTTCTATCGGTTTGTGAATAGCAAGCTTAAATGTAAAACTTTCGTTGGTGCTCTTAAGAAAGGAGATCGGAGAGCTCTGACTAATCTTGACAAAGCAAATCTACTTGCAGACGAATTTCAGTCAGTTTACTCCTGCGATGACGGAAGGCTACCTGCCTTTGAGGTTCATGTGGAAAATCCTATGATTTCGTGTCCCTGGTTTAATGAGAAGGATGTTTTCGATGTCATTAACAATTGGAAAGCTTCTTATGCAGTAACTCCTGACCACATTCCCTTGATTTTCCTAAGAAATGTTGCTCATGTGATTGCCAAGCCATTTACTTATATCTGTAACCAGTCATTGATGTTTTCCCAAGTTCCTGCAAGATGGAAGCATTCTTACGTCACACCTCTCCTGAAAAAGGAACCAGCAAGGGACCCAAATAATTATAGACCTGTCAGCGTGACGTCATTCTTTTTGCAGAGTTTTTGAGAAAATGATGAAGAAAATCATAATCGAGCATTTCGAAGTAAACTGCATCATTCCTATTGCACAACATGGTTTCATGGCGGGGAAATCAGTGGAGACAAACTTAATTGAGTGTTTAAATGACTGGACAGAGTTACTAGATGAGCAGAAAAGTTGCGATGTCATCTACTTCGATTTTTCGAAAGCATTCGATAGGGTAAGTCATCAGAAACTCTTATACAAGATTAGCAAAATCGGTCTTCATTCACTTCTGCAAAGTTGGTTGATCGACTATCTTTCGAACAGACCGTTTCAGGTGAAGGTGAATAATGAGCTGTCTACTGTTAGGTCAGTTACGAGTGGTGTTCCTCAGGGAGGTGTACTTTCTCCGTTGCTTTTTAATCTCTATACAGCTGATCTTCCGACCATTTTCGATAATTCACCAGTGGTATGTAAGCAGTTTGCTGATGATCTCAAGATCTATTGCGAACTCAGCGATGAAAATCGACCTAGAATTCAACAGGGTATCAATCTCGTTCACGATTGTTCCATTACGTGGCAACTACCCTTAGGTCCAGAAAAGACTAAATTTATGAGGATCGGAAAATCGAGTCTCTTCTGATTATACGTTGAAGGGGATTCCAATTGAGAAAGTGAGTAAGGTCACAGATTTAGGCTTTAGCTATGATAGGAAATTGGACTTTACGGATCATTATAGACAAATATGTAGAAAGGGGATTACGAAAACGTACCAGATATTCAAAGGACTTTCTACCAAGAATAAGGAAGTGCTACTCAGGGCTTACAAAACCTATGTTAGGCCAATAGTAGAAAGTGGCACAGCAGTATTTTCCCCTCACAAGAAAAAAGATATACTGATGATTGAAAGAGTGCAGAATAATTATACTAGAAAGCTAATTTTGCGGTACAATGGCTTTTTTTACACCGGCGTACCAGGGTCTAAAATCAGGAACAGATTTCTTGGTTTGAGTTCTCTGTCTTCACGTAGGGCGGTAACAGATGTTTGTTATGTTTTCAAAATGTTGTCTGGTAAAATCAAAATCAACACTTCAAAGTTCTATAAGCTCGTACCCTCAAGAACAAGAGGAATTCAGTTCAAAATATGGTATCCTAGGCCGAAATCCAATACGAGAGCTCATTCTTTCACTGTCAGGGCTGGTTCGAAATATGTAGCATTGAAAAGTTCTATCATTCCTTCCCTCATCAATTTTGGATCATTCAAGAGGTTTGCTAGGAACGTTTTTTTGGATTAAGTGTTGTTGCTTGATTTAGTGTGTAATCGCGTTGTGTTTTTTTTTTTTTTCTCACGACTGTCTTCTATGGTCGTAATGAATTATTATTATTATTATAAAGACGCTTGGCGGTTTCGCCGGTTTTTTTCTCCTTGTATAGCAGCGGAACCGTACGCCGATCGCATGGGCAGAAATTCGTATTCGGACGCTTTTTACTTTCTATTTCGGAGTGAAAATTATCACGGTCAATTGTGTGCGTGCACGCGCGTATGCTGCGTCCTCATCTCCTCGACGCTTTCTCGCTGTCTCTCCCTTTACTCCGCACACGCATCATGTGAATGAATAAAGTGAATTTGACTCCGAAGCACATGATATGTCTTTTCATCAAAAACAGCAAGTACTGTCATTTTTTTAATATATTTTTTTTTCAAGAAAATACAATTCTTGACTCGAAAAAAGATAGACTGGCGTATAAAAATTACGAGCACAGTTTCCGAGTAGGAGAGAGAGAGAGGAAGGAAGTGGTGCAAGCGCTTCCTTTTCTCCCACAAACAGGAAGGCGAGCACTGCAATACGGAGGCGACTCGAATCGAAATCTGAGTAGCAGAGCCGAAACAGACCTCTCACAAATGATGATGATTTCGGCCAAGAGAGTGCAGCAACACTAACTGGGCCACGGCGGCTGTAAGTTCATTGACCTCGAGCATCGATTGCTCCTCTTTGGATTTCGTGTCATCTCCATTGTGGCATGTCTGTTTGCCTTCACTGTGATATTGGTTGATATCTTGGAAATGGGCCTTATGGTACCACCTGTCAAACTTTGAGTAGTACACATGAGCATGCATCAAGGCAATCAATGGTCTGGCTGAACTTGTTCGAAGAAAATTATAAATTTATGCTCACTATGCCTTCCTTTCCCTTTCATTGTCTCTTCGGACTGTAGATAATGTGTAATCTCCTATAGAGCGAAAATGATATGACAGGCATTCATACTTGCTGGAGCCTCGAACCTTCCGTCACTCACATAATTCATCATTTTTTCGTTTCACATAAATGCCTCGTCACAGGTTGGGATAGTGTTCACTGACAGCATGAGATTGACACATCCGTAGAAATTCCTCTCACCAAGACTCACTTATTCTCATGGGGTTAGCATTAAGAAATAGGGAGGTCTATGTTGTTCTGGCTCTTCTGAACTTATCTTTCTTTTCTGCATTGATATGAAGCTTTCGACTCGAAGTTCGTAGTAATGTTGGTAAAGCTAATTCGAGGTCGACGTTATTTGGATTTCGAGCTAACAATGTCGACGCGTTCGAAATGTTGCGGCGGAGTGTGTTTGGAGGCAGGGTTTTCGATAAACGATTTTTGAGCTTTTTATGAGAATGTAAATTTGATGGGACGAGGTCGAGAACAAAAATTACGTCGAGGTCGGAATTGTGGTCATAGGATAGCTGAATCAGGTTTGTAGTCTCAGTACACAAAAATGGAGGAACTACCCGTCTTTTGCAATTCGAGTTCTATGCGGGGCCGCTTCGCTTGAGTGGAACAGCCCTATGTTCGGAATTGTAGAAGACGGAATTCCACCCGAGCGAAGTGGTCCTGAGTGGAATTCGAGCTGCAAAGGACTGAGTAGCTCCTCGAATACTGTATACTGGGATCACAAATCGCAGAATTTGTGTCTCCTTTCGAGTCGTACAAACCTGACATTAAGGAAACGGGGACAACAAAGTTTTTTTCTTTCGAGGTGATGCATGAAGGTACTTCCTTCACTTATGCCTGAAAGAATAACATATTGTCAAGAAGGATTTCTTAGTGGGTCTCTCAAGCAAGGATAAGACAAGCCGCTTCTTGATCCGAATCAGTGACAAGCCTTTATATTCAACTTACAAGATTATTAGCAAAAATAGCCACTCTCGAGCTACTCTTTCGCATTTTTCATACGTGGACAATCTACTAGATCTATATCTTTTGTTTCGGATTGAAATTAATTTCCGTTAGCCGCGAGCGTCTGCGCACACATGCTGCGTCTCCCCCCCCAAACTCTCTCTGTCTCTCCCCTCGCTTCGCACAAGCGCGCGTAGGGACAAAGTAATTTTGGCTTCGAATTAGAGGACAAAACACATGAAACGCGCTAATTTCTATTCCATCATACTTGTAGAACTGTTGGAAACATTTCTGTCTTTTGCCTTTTTTCACTTTCCTGCCAGTCAAAGGACGTCGTACCCAGTAAGGAGGCGTCCGTTTTTTTTTTGCGAGGGCGTGCGCGATGTCGAAGCTGATCACTGGTACACGATTTGCTAGATGCTCCCTCGCTCTCGCGTGCTAACACCCTCTTTAGGAAATAAATAATAGCGACGGATAACGCCTGAAATGAAAGAATATGTTTTGCAAGACATTATTAGTTTAGGAAATAGAGAACGGAGCGAAAGAGTTGAAAATTTCGTAGGGCGGGTACATGAAAGATTTGTTCCTCCAAACAAACAGCTCCGCTGAGAGTACTGGTACGGAGTGAGGGTAAAGAATTCTGCGTACTTCTAGTTCATTTCCCCGATCTCTTCGTTATTTCAGCCCTACCCGGAACCGATTGATCTCTAACAATTGGTCAAGATTATCTTTTTTCAACAGATCAATTAGCGTGTCCTTCCTTAAGAGTCGAAAGGACAGACCAAGGTCCAGGAAGTCTATTTCAATGATTTTTACGCGGTTCTTTTTGGTTCGCTATTTTATGGAGCTTTACTCAGCAGCTCAAAAGGTCCGACCGCAGGTTTATCTCTGGTGAAGCCCCTCTCCGTTTTTACCCCACCTCTACCATTGAGATTACCTAGGGAGGGCGACCAAAATCAACTCCTCCCCCTTTCACGTTATCTATATTGGGAGAACGGGAGGGACAATTTCGAAGGGTCCGGGAAGCGGTCACGCTCCGTTCGAGCTGTGGTCAGAGCCAGTGAATGCGTGAGATGAGCTTTCACCATATATAGAAAACTCCAAAAAGAAGTTTATCGTGATCACTGATCTCATTCATTATTGTGTGCATCACCGTCAAAATAATACATCAGGAAATATCGATTTTGTGCACATTTGTCTTTCGATTGTTTTGCAATGCTTATTACTGGGTGAAGCGAAAGAAATCGGATGCAATTGTCATTGCAGAAGATTGGAAACAATTTAGCGCTATCAGTGCACTCTATTTGGCCTGTTAATGACGTTATGTTGATCAATGTCCTACCCAAGTCTCCGATTTCAATGTTCATCAAAAGATTCAGACCGGAATATAGGCATAATACTTGTGGTCTCTGAAAGATATTCGAATATGTTCGTAGTCCTGAATTTTGATAAGGCTTTGTTATAACTAGCGGAAATCAAACTTCATATCTTTCTTGTTTGTGTTTTTCAAAACTCGTGAGCCTAAATCTAGCTTAATCTTATGGAATACCCTCTCAAATCTGCCTATTTTTGCCGTCTGTTCACTTGCCTGATTAATCTCCCTTAAGTCTTTCTCGGAATCCCACCCATTTCGGAACTCTTTAGAAATTCCTTTTTTTGACGTCGCGATGACCACTCATTTTCTTACCATACGATTTCAATTGTAGCGTCGTGTGCGCGATATTTCATTGACTGCAATTTTTTATTTGTCCCTGAAAAGTATTCGAGTGTGTTCGTGGAACAGAGCTTCTTGTATTTCGGGATCACGATCTCTTGGTAATGTATCTGCTTGTCTGAACTTGGAAATTCCCGTGTATCTGAAGAATAGGGCGAAATGCATCCACACGCCCTAGTCTGACTATAATGGTCAGCTATTGGGATCTCTTCATTGAGTTTTATTCTGTGTAATTGTTTTCTAAAGAAAAATCGAAAGGCCGGTAGATCATTGCAACATTAGAGTCATAAAAACGAACAAAGACGGGCTTGGAAGAACTTTTTAGCCCTAATTGCCCTCGAGTATTTCCTTTTAGCTCAGGGAAAGTCTTGCACGAGCGAAATCAGGGCGGTATAAGGCTCTTCTGGACCCGTTTTTGTTTATGTTTCGACGCTGATGTTGAAATAAGCCACCGGCCTTTCGATTTTTTGACGAGAATAATCGAAAGGCCGGTGATTCATTTGCAGACGAAACGTTCTTACGAGGTTTACTTATGCCCCCCCCCGTCGGTAGTCGGTCCGCGTCCGAAAATATCGGAAATTGTAACGTTTGTAATCGATATCGTTTGTTGCAAACTATGAGAAGCTAGCGGAAATCGGGAGATTACCCCCGCAGAAGCCGTAAGAGCTAGCCTTGAGGCATACAAAACGACTAGTATAAAACAAACCGCGGATCTAATCGTAAAGCAAACAGATTTCGAAATGAAATAACGTTGAGTATTTCCAGCGCTTGCGGCGCGGCATTGAGAACTACATCGCCAAACATTTCATGTACAATTATTTCGGAAGTTAGAGCGGCTGCCAGGGAAAAGTTGTGGACAAATTTTTACACAGTCCAATTACCTCAGAGTCGGGACCCTTAGCGGTCCGAAATTCCTTTGCTGAAGGGATGCCACCTTTTGATAGTGATGGCAAAAACCCTGCGATTTGCCAACGTGGCTAACCAACGTCAGCCACCGCATTGGGTAAAGGAACTATGTGAATTTTTTGAGAAATTTCTGTGGAATCCAGCTTTCTTTTTTGAAGCTGAAAATTTTATTTCAATGGAGGTCTTGTAACGTTCTTTATACGATGTACAGCGAATTTCCGCTCACAAGGGGATTAAAAACAGTTGAATGGACTTGGGACCAGGTTGTAAACAGTTGCCACATCGTTTTTAAATCGCGAAAACCACTTTTCTAGAAATTTTGCAACGGTTTCGCTTCTTTTTTTCCAATGAATTATATGATGTTTTCCGCCCTAAGGTT